>CAUYLG010001383.1:0-25000 GCA_963573385.1 Cacajao melanocephalus
TCCCCGTTCAGCTGTGCTTACTGTGAAACTCTCAGTCCTCAGCGCTTCCAATTGCTGTTCTCCTTGTGGGGACGGGACCAGCCGAGCCGGAGTCGTCCCGTATACTCCGCGCCGAGAAGCGCCGTGCTGGGGCGCCGGCAATATAGCCGCGCCGGCCAAAAAAGTCGCGCTGGCGACCCATGTGGCTCCTCCGCCGGGAATCTCCTAGTCTGTGGGCAACAAGAATTCGTCTGAAAGTGCGGCGTCCACTCGCTCTTTGCGCTTTCACTGGGAGCTACAACCCTGAGCTGTTGTTAATCGGCCATCTTGGATCTCTCTCCCCCTCTGCTTTTTTACAGTGCATTGATATCCTTCTAGTATAGCAGTCATGCACCACTGAAATTACTTATGTGTCATTATCAGAATTTCCAAAGAGCAGAGTCCCATCTCTCACTTTCCTCTTACAGTTGCAGGAGAGGGGGCAGCACCCTCAATATTACTAATATCTATGATGACCATCCATATACACCCAGTTTTTCCTGTGTGTCAGGAGGGGTGCTAAGGGTTTACCCATACAGAGTCCTCTTGATTATTAACTGCTGTGGGGTAATCACCATTTCCTTGTTCCACACAAAAAGGAGAAAATGGACCGATAGAAACCAGAGCTACGCATCAATCTATCTCTTGTTTGAATAGTAACTCTTGACCACAATACCCTGCTGTCTTTGAGGCTCTTCATGCATATGTGTTGAATGAATGACAATAGAAGTAACTTGCTCATATTCATTGATTTGATGCAAACTTTGATGTCCTGCTTAAATCTCATTTCTCTGTCAATTTTCCCTTCTCACCCAACCTCCATTCCTAGTTCAGGCAATTCTAATTGTGCCTTTTTTGACATTTCCAGAGTACTTTTTTCCAGTGATGGTATAGCACGTAGCACATGGCATTATGATAATTGTCCTAGACCGTGAGAATCTTGAAGCCTGGGACAGTTTTTCTTCTCAGGATCACCAGTGTACTAATAAATATTTGCTGAAATAATTGGAAAATTTAATTACTTTATTCAGTCATTAAAGTGCGTGGAAGTGCAGCTTTAGTTGCCCCTGTTGGTCTTGCTTATCTTCTGAACCAGTGGCTGTGGGTTGGAAATATCTAGGGAGCTTTTATAAATGCAAGTTCCCAGGCCCCATTTATGAAATTCTGATCCCAGAGTGAGGTCCCGAAATATTTACTAAAATACTGCTCTTGAAACTTCAGTGCAAAATCAGTCTTAGTGTCTGCTCTTTCTATTGCCTTTGAGGCTTTCTTTATTCATTCACATTAACCCCAAAAGCAAGGGAGTAGAAGACTCTGGAGAAAATTAGCCCTGCTCGTACAGAAACTCAAGTGTTTTCTCTTTCATATGCTGCAATTTTTTAGTTACGTGTTGAATTTTGGTACCAGTGCTCTGTATAGCAGCAAGTGCATGTGGATATTTGTTGAGTATTTAATGACGAGATGAGGATGATTTAGTGTACTGGTTAGGCAATATGATAAGTCATAGCTCAAAGTTTGGAGAAGTGAACTTCAATATAGGCTCCCTTATTCGAATAATTTTAATAATCTGTCGGGACTAGCCACAATATTTAAAAAATAGCAGTTGTGTTGTTTGGTTTCATTTTCTGACGAGGTCCATTTTCTCCACGTACTTACAGAATTTGTTTACTCTTGCCCCATGACAAATTACTGCTAGCTTAGCCACTAAAAACGACACGATTTATTTTGCCGCAGTGTCTGTGGGTCAGGAGTCTGGGTACAACCTCCCGGGACCCTCTGCTGGGGTCCTACAGGCAGTAATCAAGCTGTCAGGCTGTGCTGCTCACCTGGGGCCCAGGCACCCTTCTCCCAGCCCATTCAAGTCGTCGGCACATCTCTTTTGGTGGTACAGCTGGGGTCCCTGTTTACTCACCAGCTGTCACTGGAGTTCACTTCCAGCTCTTTGAGGCCACCCCCAGATGCTCCCTGTGCCCCCAACAGGCTGTTCACACCACGGTGACTTGCTTTCTCCCAGGCGGGTGGGAGCACACGGTGCAGACTCCCACCCCCTACCCAGCCTAACACGTATTTAATGTAACTTCTTCACCACTGCATATGCAAAGTAGCAGAATCAAGGGAGCTAACATACAAATAGTTCATACACAGGGGCTCTGCCCGCACTCAAGAGGAGGAAATACTCAGGACTTGCCCACATAATGTCAGAAATCATAGGAGCCCCCATAGAACTTTGCCCACTATACTTCTATGGGGAGCAGAGAAAATTCTCTCAGACCTGGTCCTCATGAATCGTCACATGAATTCCATCTTTCCAAATGCCCTTCCCTTTATAATGTTACAAGTAAAAAATATTTTATTTCCTCAATGCCTTAGTTGTTGTTATTTAGAAATTCTAAAAACAGGTTTCATAGAGAGATTTAAAGATTTCTTGTTCTATATTAGAGGCTGACAATCTTGGGCCAATCTAGTTTATTTGAAAGACAAGAGAATAAAAAGAAAACAGCTATTTAAAGTTTTCCTGTAAGCCTGTTTACAAACAAAGAAGGTATTACTCTTCAGGGTAATAATTATAACATCCATTGGGGATTTTGATTTCTTTTTTTCTGCAAAGAGTGCACAGAATATTAACAGTGTATATGATGAGTCACCATTATTATTACATTTTACTAACATCTAAAGACTTCCTCACCTTTAGTTTTGGCTCTCAGTTGTCTTTCAACAATGTTCTAGGCTATCATCCTTCTGCCTTCTGAAATGCTGGCGACTGTTCAGACTAAAGTTAGAACACCTGTGTGGCCTAGTGGTTAAACTGTATGGCCTGATGGTTAAACTGTGTGGCCTAGTGGTTGAACCATGTGGCCTAGAGGTTCAGCCGTGTGGCCTAGTGGTTATACTTGTTGCCTAGTGGTTAAGATGTGTGGTCTAGCAGTTAAACACACGGGCACTGGGGTCACTGTCACAGATGGGAATCACAGAGATGACACTTAATCTTGAGCAAGTTTCTAGATCTCTCTGTGCTTTACGTGTGTCACATAATAGAGCATCTGGCTGGCCGCAGTGGTTCACACCTGTAATCCGAGCACTTTCGGAGTCCAAGACAGGTGGATCACTTGAGGTCGGGAGTTCAAGACCAGACTGGCCAACATGGTGAAAACTCATCTCTACTAGAAATACAAAAATTAGCTGTCTCAGTGTCTTCTGGCTACTGCTAACCTGGCCAAGCATTATGACCTCCATCACTCAGAAAGGACTTTGACATTTTTTAATGCAAAAATTCTTCTCTACAAGCCGGCCTCATTTCTCTATGCCACTACAATTTTGAGCACAGTGAATGAACTATTATTATTTATTATCAGCTCTATATCTTAGAATTTTCATAGCTGTTCCTTAAAAGTCACTTTCATTTTATTCTCTAGCCAGCCTTCAATCTCTGAACTTAAATTTGTCTCTTCTTTGTATCATCCCATCTAACAATCCAAATTTTGTGTTTCTCAAATAAGACATTTCTAATACTGAATTTTTGATTTTTTGGAAACAGGGTCCTGCCCTGAGACCCATGCTGGGGCGCAGGTGCATGATCACTGCTCACTGCAGCCTCAACCTCCTGGCTCAAGCTGTCTTCTCACTTCAGCCTGACAAGTAGCTGGGACTGCAGGTGTGTGCCATCTCACCTGGCTAATTTTCTTTTTCAACTTTCTGTAGAGAAATGATCTTGTGATGTTGTCCAGGCTGGAGTACATTTTATGATTTAGAAAAGGCAACAACAGAACTCTAGGCAATGTGTAATAGAAAAAAGGGAGAAAAAGCCTCTTTCTAACGACACTGCTTGCTTGCTTTTAGTCTGCACGCTTAAGTACCACCCTTATACATTTATTTTTTATGGAAATGTAACCATATGATTTGTGCTTTCATGAAGGCTGCTTTTTCAGCTAATTTTACGTTAGTGGACTTTTAGGTCAAATATAAATCTATACCATCATTGTCGTTGTTGAGTAGTATTTCACTGTACAGATCTAGTAAAATTTAACAATCCCTTTTTATTGGGTTGCTTTCAGTTTCTGACAGTACACACACGCGCACATACATACACACACGAGTTCATATTGCTCAAATGTAAGTACATGCATCCTATGTGCCATATCCTAGATTCCTCTACCTCTTAGATTATGTCCTGAAAATTAATACAAAGAAAAGAGATTGCTTTAAATCTGTATCATTAAAGTTTTCTGGATGCTGTTACATTTTTACTGAAATATATCCATTCATGTTCCCATAGCAGTATTTCTGAACGTCTGGTGCCGCCTCTCCAAGCCAACATCGGATATTGCCATTTAAACATATTTGAATTAAGTGGTGAGATTCTTTCTTCCCAAACAGGCCTTGCACTTTATCACCTCCCTCTCACTCAGCTACACTTACGAGAACCTGACAGGTTGCTAAAGAGCGTCACAGCTCTTGACACAGAAGGAAGTGAGAGACTTGAGGCACTCCGTCTTTTACAAGCTTTGTGTCTACTTTGGATTAAAATGTAACCAAAGGAGAGAAAAAAATAAAATAAACTGATCTAACATTATCATCCTATGTGAAGGAAAGAAGATTATTATTATTTATTTCTGCACCTCTCAAAGTTTCTTCTATAAAAGACATAAAAGAATTGAGCTGTACGTTTGCCATTTATAAACCCAAACATATTGTATGCCATTATTTATTATCTTTTTGCGTGACATCTTTCCAGGGAAAAATTATGTCACTCTTCTTCTCTCGCATCTCATTCTTGATTTCTTTTCTCTGTGTTCATTTTGGTTCCTTTCAGTCTGCTTCCTCAATAGCTATTTAAAGCGTAATTTTTTTTAAATGTGGTAAGTTAATACAGTTTTCTTTGGGGCAGAGTGGGAGTTTTATCTGCTTCCTCTGGCCTTTACACAAATTCTTTTATAAAGTTTGTCTCAAAAAATAGATTCTTGAAGCAATGCAAGCAAAATGGCAGACCAGGGCAGCTGCAAACTTCTTATTCTAAGGATCACTGACAAGAGAAGCAGGACCAACTCTGTGGGAGCTCTGGAAACAAAAGTTCAGAGCCATCATGCAAAAGCCGGAGGAGGAAAAAAAAATCCTTCAAAATGGAAGAAAGATTTATGGCATTTTTATTTTCCCTAGACACAACGCTTTCCTGACGTGGCGGTCATCTTGTTCCTGAGGGAGCAGGAGCAGCAGACACTTCCAGGTGCTCCCTTGAACCAGAGGGAGCAGAGCAGGCCTTATTTGCAAATCATTGTATACATTTGTTCTCACCTGTCTGAAGAGTGCACTTGAAAAAATGATGCAAGGCACTCATATCTGTTTTCAACTCAAGTGGGGAAGTGGTGAGCAAGACTCAACAAAGCATGAAAGCTCATAAAAGATAGAAAAGACTTTAAATCAAATAATGTACAAGAGACGAAGAAGGGTATTATATGTTAATAAAAGGTTCAATACAGCAAGAGGATATAATAATTATAGACACCTACTCGCCTAAAACCAGATACACATACAGAAGGAAAAATTGACAAAATTAAAGACAGAGAGAGAGACAATTTTACAATAATGGTTCTAGACTTCAATTCCCCACTTTAAAAAATAAATAGAACAACCAGACAGAAGATAAATTTAAAAAATAAAAGATTTGATCAATACACTAAGCCAAACACACATAGATCCCGCTGCCAAACAAGAGCAAAACATATTCTTCGAAAATCCATGTGGAATATTCTCCAGTATGGATGACATGTTAGGCCACAAAACATGTCTTTAAAATTTTTAAAGGTTGGTATCATACAAACTATTTTTTCTGATCATAAGGGACTGAGATGATAAATCAATAGTAGGAAACAAACTGGGAAATTCACAATTATATGGAAATTAACACACTCTTGAGTCTGGTAATGGTATCATGGCTGTATATCATGATACCATTGTATCCATCACCTCCAAAGGCTTTTTTCACTTGTGTCTGCTTTTTTTTTTTTAATGATTAAAATACTTAGCATGCAATCTATTCTCTTACATTTTAAAAAGCATAATTTCATATTGTTAACTAAAGCTAGTATGTCATATAACAACTCTCCATAACTTATTGATCTTGCTAACTGAAATTTTGTATCCTTTGACCAAGATCTCGCCATTTTCTTCTCACCCCAGCCCCTGGAAACCAGCTTTCCACTTTTTGTTTCTTTGAGTTTGACTATATTACATATCACATATAGGTGGAATCATGGAAAATTTGTTTTTCTGTGCCTAGCTTATTTAATTTACCATAATGGCTTCTGGTTTCATCCATGTTATTTTAAGTGATAGGATTATCTTTTCTTTCTTTCTTTTTTATTTTTATTTTTTTGGCTGAATAATATTGCATTGAATGCATAAACTACATTTTGTTTTTCCATTAATTAATCAGTGAATAATCAGGTGATTTCTGCAATAAACATGGAGGTGCAGATAGCACTTCAAGATCCTGACTTCAATTCTTCTGGATATATGGTGCAATGCAGGATTGCTGGATCATATGATAGATTATTTTTAGTTTTTTTGAGGAAACTCCATACTGTTTCCCATAGTGGCTGCACCATTCTACATTTCCACCCACAGTATATAAGGGTTCCATTTTTTCCATATTCTTGCCAAAACTCATTATATTTTCTTTTTAAGTAGTAGTCATTCTAACAGATGTCAGGTTAACATCCCTTCATGTTTCTTATGGATCATTTGCATTTTTACACTCAGTGAACTACCTGAAACATGTTTTTTTTTAAATCTCACTTAAGGTAACATCAAAAAGAATAAAATACTTAGGAATAAACATAATCAAGAAGCTGAAAGATATACACTGATAATGATTTAAAAACTGATAAATTAAAGCTGATGCAAATCAATGGAAAAACATTGTGTATGCATGTATTTTAAGAATTGTTGTTAAAATATTCATATGATCCAAAGAAGCCTAAAGATTCAATATAATCTCTACCACATTTTCAATTCATCTTTGCAGCAACAGAAAATGTAAAAAAAAAATTATACGAAATCACAAAAGACCCTGAATAGAGAAAGCAATTTTAGAGAGAATGAAGTTGGAGGCATCACACTTTCTAATACCAAAATATATTACAAAGTTGCAGTAATTAAAACAGTATGGGATTGCCATAAATATAGACTCATGGAACAATGGAACAGTAATGAACTCATGTACACACAAACAACTGATCTTCTACAAGAATATTAAGAAAACACAATGATAAAAAGATAACGTCTGCTACAAATAGTATTAGGAAAACTAAACATTCCACAGGCAAAAAAATGAAAGTGAACCACTATCTTACACCATACACAAAAATCAACTCAAAATACATTAAAAATTTAAATTAAATGGAAAACTCTTAAGGAAAACATAGGAGAAAAGCTTCTTTATGTTGGTCTGGGCAATTTTTTTTTTTTTATTAGACACAAAAAGCTCATGCATGAGGTTACATAAAACTAAAAATCTTTGGCACAGCAAAGGAAGCAGTCAACAAAAGGAAAAGCCAATCTAATAAATGGAAGAATATTTGCAAACCATCTATCTGATAAGAGGTTAATTTCCAAAGCACACAAGTATCTCCTATAGCTCAAGAGCAAAATCAAATAACCTGATTTTAAAAATGACCAAACATCTTGAATAGCCATCCAAAGAATATAGACATAGCCACCAGGTATATAAAAGATTGCACAACAGATTTATTTTTTATGCATGTGATTATTTTATTAAGTTTTTAATAAACTCCTGATAATATGTATCATGTTTCATCACAATGAATGGCCAATAATTAAAATCTAACGTTGTCTCAGTCCATTAAGGATATTGTTACAAAAAAACATAAACTGAATATTTATTAACAACAGAAATGTATTCCTCACAGTTGTGGAGGCTGGGAAATCCAAGATGAAGTAACCAGCAGCAGATCTGGTTTCTGGTAAGGGCCTGCTTCCTGTTTCATATATTCTCATCTTTCCTCTGTGCCCTCACATCATGAAAAGGGTGAGGGAAGCCAGTGAGGCATCCCTTATGAGGGACATGCTATATAGGTACCACATTTTCTTTATTCGTTCTATCACTGATGGGCATTTAAGTTGATTCCATGTCTTTGCTATTGTGACCAGTACGGCAATGAACATACATGTTCATGTATCTTTAGAATAGAATGATTTATATTCCTGAATACTATGCAGCCATAAAAAAGAATAAGATCATGTTCTTTATAGGGACATGGATGGAGCTGGAGGCCATTATTCTTGGCAAACTAACACAGAAACAGAAAACTAAATACCACATGTTCTCATTTATAAATGGGAGCTAAATGATAAGCACACATGGACACATAGAGGGAAACAACATACACTGGGACCTTTTGAAAACTGGAGAGTGGGAGGAGGGAGACAATCAGCAAAAATAACCAATGGGTGCTAGGCTTAATACCTTGGAGATGAAATAATCTGTACAGCAAACCCCATGACCCAAGCCTGTCTATGTAACAAACTTTTTTTTGTACCTCTGAACCTAAAATAAAAGTTAAAGAAAGTACTCTATTCCTGCTGTCTCTCACATAACCAGTGGGATTCAAGACCATGATGCACAGCCTGGCCAACATGATGAAACCCTGTCTCTACTAAAAATGCAAAAAATTAGCCAGTCATGGTGGTGCATGCCTGTAGTCCTGTCTGCTCGGGAGGCGGAGGGAGGAGAATCACTTGAACCTGAGAGGCAGAGGTTGCAGTGAGCCAAAATTGCACCAGTACACTCCAGTGTGGGTGACAGAGTGAGACTCTGTCTCAAACAAACAAACAAACAAAACAAACAAACAACAAAAAAACACAATGCAACACATTAAGCAGCGTAGGCAACGTAAAATTTAAATGCCTTGGCATAGGTTGCAAGTGGCAAAGAAAACCCCTGCCTAAAATACAAGGCACTCATCCAGTTTTACCCATCATAATTCTGTGCTGCAGTTTATTCAGTATCACTGGCATTCAAGGTTTGATGCAATGAGTGTGCTTAACCTAGGGAATACTGTGTTTGAATAGTGATGAAACTATGATCTAAGTACATCACCGAAGTCCCCAGCAAAATGATTAATTTAGAATGTCTAACTCTGTTGTCTATAGAAGTCATTTCTAGGAAGAAATACATTCATATATAAGTTTATTTATTGAAACTGTTCTCAATTGTTTTTAAGCTTATGCAACATGGCAGTGTCGCTACGCCAGGCTAAATTGCCAGAGCCAGTTTAGAAAATTCTCTCCCCTTGCTTCCTATGGGCAGCTTTTCATGGACCCTTGGGTTTGAAGAGAGTATAAATAATGGAGAGCATGAATTTGAGACAGTAAAGGAGACTGAAAGGAAACAGAAGAACCAATTTGAGGAGAGCCAGGGATAAGCTCTATCTAGCTGAACATGGGGTCTGCAGTTACAGGGAATATAAGAACATTGATTTTCTCCTGAGTGCAAAGTGAAAAGTTAAGGACACTGAAGACCACTAATTCCACTGTCCTTTCAGGTTTTGTGTCAAACCCCTTAAATGACAATTGTATATCGAATACCCACTGACTTTTTGGATCTATCTATAACCTGCAATTTATATGTCCCTTTGTGTTTTCTATTCTATCAAAATTGTCCCAAGCCACCCACTACTAGCTAATGGGGTAAACAGAAGCTCTAGTTCCTTAAATTTCGATATCATTATTAAGCCTTTGATGTATCATTTAAGTGAAAAAAACTTCTGTCTTAATTCTGTTATGTCTGAAGTCCCAGGCATAAAGTGTGCAGGAAATAATAAAATGGTTATAGTCTTAATCCTGTTATCTTATATGATGAATTCACTGAAATAAAACTACATCAACAGTAAGGCTATCTATTTAATCAAGTTCGTCACATTCAGTTCTACAATTTTCTTGAACAGCTTTACTACAGCATTCGATATAAGAGGCATTCCCAAGTCTCTGAATGGATTTAAAATTAAAAATAGATATATTTAGAAAAAGATATATTGGTATTGCAATAACCAAATTCTATCCCTATTTATGCAATAAGAAATTTTCCCATGATGATAATACAGGCTATATGTTACCTCCCAAAAGCGTAGAGATATACTTAAAAGGATATCATAGAAATCACATTTTCTTCCACAAACTCAAATTCTGGATTACCATTCTCTGTTTGTTCTAACAAAAGGACCAAAGCTACCAGGCACACAGTAAAGACACCTTGTACTGGTCATAGCTAAGCTGTGGAGAACAGATTTCCCCCCAGCTAGTCTAAATAGAGAGAGAGAAATTATAGCCATCCCTTGGTTTAGATGGGGGATGCATTTATCCATGTGAAAATTCATGCATGCTCAAGCCCTGCATCTGGTGCTGCAGAACTCATGTATATAAAAAGTTGGCCCTCTGTATATGTGGGTTCTGCATCTCATGAATACTGTATTTTCAATTTTCACTTGGTTAAAACAAAAACCTGCATACAAGTGAACCTGCGAGGCTCAAACCCATGTTGTTCAAGTGTCAGCTGTGTAAGATATCCAATGGCATGCAGAAGTTTAGGGGAGTGCTGAAGGGACAGATGGGCTGAGTTTCCGGAAACAACTTCAAAAGTCACAGCGCAGATCTGTGTTTCCGGATGAGCTCCATCCTCTCCACCACCGGAGCCTCTGCTACAGTAGGGAGCCAGCATATAGCTCCCGGCTCCGGAAGCACGTTTCTCTTTCAAGTCATAACCTCATCACATTATGCAGGTCTGAATGAAAAGTGGAAGTGTAAAGAGGTCTGAGAATGTATTTTCTCTCCACACTTTGCTTAAAAGAAAGAAACAGGAGTGTGGACGTGACATCATAGAGCATCCAACACAGTCTTGTGGCTACTCAACATCCAGAAACACTTTCCTCATTCATCCTGAAGAAAACATGGCATCTCCCTCTTCTCTAAAAATTAAAAATGAATGTTATAAATAAGAATAGACTAATTCTCACAAGAAAAAGAGCCCAGGTCCCATCAATCTCTGTATCAGTCTCAGTAGTATCCTTTGTCCTGTGTTTCTGCCTGGCTCTCATGAAATCTATGCAGTTAACCACTAACATTTATCATATATTGTTCTACAGAAAAGTGAGAAGAAAAAATAAATTGTTAATGTACATAGACAAGAAAGTATGGACAATTAAATTTTTATTTTCTGCAATTATTTGAGGCCATTGTTGTTATTTATAACTTTCTTTATCCACCATTTATTCTGTATTCTTTTTCCCATAAGCAAATGGATACACTTGGATGAATTATTTACATGATTCAAAACTTCCTTCCTATAGCCTCAACCCAAGGCAATACTGCTCATATTGTGTTGCTGTTGTTATCCATTAATTTTCAATGTTGGATTTCATACCCAAGAGGATAGCCTGTGTTATGGATAGAACTGTGTTTCCCAAAAGATATCTTGAAGTTCTTAAACACGCCCCGGGCTTGTGAGTGTGACCTTATGTGGAAATAGGGTCTTTGCAGATGAAATTAGTAAAAGTGAGGTTACGCTGGATTAAGGTGAACCTTATCCAGTGGCAGGTGTCTTTATAAGAAGAAAACCAGAGGAATGTCAGCAGGATGATGGAATAGAAGACCGCATCATTATTCCTCCCGACAAAAGCACAGCTACCAACTACTCCAAGGCAAGCCTATTACACGGAATTCACCAGAACACAGAGAAGAAACAAGAAGAAAGCAAAACAAACAAACAAAATCTGGTTCTGGAGAAATTAGAAAAGCCATAACCAGTAAGAAGAATGGTCATTGTAGGTCATGCCACTGCCTCTTCCAAGCTGGCCACGTCCCTAGACCCACGGCCTCTGAGATGGGAGGAGGGAAAGAGAAGTGCACTTTTGATCTCCTCCCTGGTCTGGGAAACTTCACAGAAAGCATGTTCTGGTCCCATCCTGTGGGAGTTTCAGGAGGGCCGAAACCACTAGGTGTGATGAATTGGAGACGAGAGTGGGTGGTACGATCACAGCGGCTGGGACGCAGACTGGGGCAGCTGCCCGGCTCTCAATTACCACGGGAACCATGCTGAGGCGCCTGGGCAGGGCGACAGAGCTGCAGGGGGATGAGCTCCGGGAAGCTGCACATCCCTGCCCATATTTCCCACACAGCTCAGCCTGTGCGGAGCCCTCCCCTCACCTGGAAACAGCTAAAAGGTCAGCAGTTAACTTCCAGGGCTCACTTAAGTGTTTACCAGATGAGGAAATCACTGCAGGTGTGCTGTGAAGTTCCAGTGCAGGATTTAAGTTCTGGTATTTACAATAAGTCTTCTCCAGACTGGGAAACAATCCAAGATCCAAGAAAATCAGAGAACACCAATGAAGATAAATACCAAAAATTCTACCTAGGCATAACATGTTCAGAGTGCAGAAAATCAAAGACAAACAGAAAATCTTCAAGTAAGTTAGGGGAAAAAAGACACTGTATGTAAAAAAGACCACACTTCAGAAAGCATGCAAGCAAGAAGAAAGTGGAAGAAAGTATTTAAAGTATTAAAAGGAAAACATACATACACCAATTTAGAATTCTGTATCCTGTGAAATTACAAGATGAGGAAAGTTACAAATCTAACAATACAAATCAAACAAGATCTAAAGTAACGAAAAGATACTATATGTTCATGGTTAGGGAGGCTCAGTATGTCTATTCGTCCCCATTTGTTTCAATATAATCTACAGATTCAATTTAATCTCAATCAAAGTCCCAGCAAGTTATTTTGTGGATAGCGACAAACTGATTCTAACATGTATATGAGAAGGTAAAAGATTCAAGATAGCCAACACGTTGTAGAAGAAAAGCATTGAGAATAAAAGGCATCACTCAGCCCTCAACACTTTCTGTAAAACTACGGTCATCAAGGACGTGTGATACTGAGGAAAGCATGGACAAACAGATGAGTGCGATTCATATAGAGCCCAGGTACAGATACAGAGCATGTAAATACAGTCAACCGATCTTCGACAAAGGAGAAAAGTCAGTGTGACGGCACAAACATAGCATTTTCAACAACTGATGCTGGAACAACTGGACATCTGTGTATAAAAAAGAAAAGAATCTAGACTCAGCCCCCATATCTGTCATAAAAACAATTTAAATGAATCTTATGCCTAATATAAAATGCAAAGCTATAACATTACCAGAATATAAAATAGGAGAAAATCTAGATGATATTACATTTAGTACTGACGTTTAGGATATAATACCCAAATCACAATCCATTAAAAAGAAAAATAAGTTGGACTTTATTAAAATTAAAAATTTCTGCATGAAAGACACTAACAGAAAGATGAGCCATAGACTTTGTATTGCTCAGTGTTCTCCAGAGGGACAGAACCAATATGTGTGTGTGTCTGTGTGTGCATATCTATACACATATGTATAAATATACATATATGTAAGTATATATTTGCAGTATATATTTTTATATATGTATATATGAATATATCTGTGTACATATGTGTATATGTGTGTGTGTGTAGGTCCGTATGCATGCAAAGGGATTTGTTAGGGGGATTGGCTCATGCAATTATGAAAGCTGAGAAGTTCCAGGAGAGGCTGCCTGCAAGCCGGAGACCCTGGGATGTTGGTAACATGGCTTTAGTCCCTGTCTAGAGGTGTGAGAACCTGGAGAACCACTGATATAAGTCGTGGAGTCCAGTGACTGAAGAGCTTGGAATTCTGATGTCAGAGGGCAGGGAAAAAGAGTGTATCCCATCTCCCAGAGAGAGATCCATTCATCTTTTTTTCTGATTTTGTTCTGTCTACGTCTCTAGCCAATTAAATAGTGGCCTTCCTTATCAAGGGTATATCTTTCCCATGTAGTCCATTCAGACTTATACACCAGTCTCCTCTGGAAACACCCTCACACACACCCCCCAAAATAATGTTTTACAGGTCCTCTAGGTATTCCTTAATCTTGTGAAGTTGACACTCTAAATGAACCGTCACAGACTGGTAGAAAACCATTTCAAATAATATCCAACAAAGATCTTGTATCCAAAATATACAAAGATTACTTAACTCAATATCAAAAAATTAAATGACCTAGATTACAAATGTGCCAAAGAGCTTAACAGACACCTCACTAAAGAAGACAAATAAGCCTATGCAAAGATGTGCAATATGATATATCATTAGAGAATTACAATTTAAAACAACAATGACATACCACTACACATCTACACACCTATTAAAATGACTGACATCCAAATACTGAAAACACCAAGTGCCAGAAAGAAGCAACAGGAGCTCTCACTAATTACTGATCGAGTGAAAACCCTTTCAGCCACTTTGGAAGACAGTGTGGCTATTTCTTACAATCTAAATATAGTCTTAACATATGATTCACAAACCATACTTCTTGGTATTTACCCAAATGAATTAAAATTCTATGTTCATAAAAAACCTCACATAAAACACTTGTGTTATTAACACAAGTGTTAATAACAGATTTATTCATAATTGCCAAAATGGCAAGCAACTGAAACGCCCTTTAATAGATGAATGAACTAACTGTGATACATCTATAGAATAGAATGCTATTCAGTAATAAAAACGGATGAATTATCAAGCCATGAAAAAGAATGGAAGAACTTCAAGTACATATTGATAAGTGAAAGAAACCAATCTAAAAGATCTACATACTGTATGGAACCAACTCTATGAAATTCTAGAAAAGATAAAACTATAAAGATGGTATTAAAAAAGATCAATAGGCCAGGCACGGTAGCTCACACATGCAATCCCAGCACTTTGGGAGGCTGAGGTGGTGAGATCACCTGAGTTTGATCACAGGAGTTTGATGCTAGCCTGGCCAACATGCTGAAATCCAGTCTTTACTAAAAATACAAAAATTAGCCAGGCATGGTGGCACACAACTGTAACCCCAGCTACTAGGGAGGCTGAGGCAGGAGAATGGCTTGAACCTGGGAGGCAGAGGTTGCAGTGAGCCGAGATTGTGTCACTGCACTCCACCCTGGGCAACAGAATGAGACTCTGTCTCAAAACAAAACAAAACAAAATAAAACATCAATAGTTGTCAGTGTTTGAGGGTGAGAAAAGGATGAAAAATAGTGGATCACTATACTGTTTTTTGTGTTTTAACATGGTGAAACAATTAATTGTTCCATATGATACTGTAATATTTGATATATTAATCAAAGCCCATAGAATGTAAAACACAAGGAGGGAACTCCAAAGTAAGCTATGGATATTTGTTAATAATGTGTCATATAAGTCAATCAAATTTAATCAGTGTAACATACTAAATCAGGATGTAAATAAAAGGAAAAAATTTGAGAGTGGGGGTAGAGAGGATATGTGGAAACTATCTGTATTTTCTGTAAATCTAAAATGGCTGTAAAATAATGTTTATTAATTACAAAAATGGGTTGAAATAGGCTTCAAAATATGTATAGGTTGCATTTAATATTTATTCATTATTAGTATTATTTTTTGAGATAGAGTCTCACTCTGTTACTCAGGCCGTGGTGCGGTGGTGCGATCTTGGCTCACTACAATCTCCGCCTCCTGGGTTCAAGTGATTCTCCTGCCTCAGCGTCCTGAGTAGCTGGAATTATGCCCAGCTAATTTTTTTGTATCTCCAGTAGAGACAGAGTTTCACCACGTTGGTCAGGCTGGTCTTGAACTCCTAACCTCAAGTGATCTACCTGCCTCAGCCTCCCAAAGTGCTGAGATTTAGACGTGAGTCACCGCACCTGGCTGCATTTAATGTTTAAATAGATCTACCAAAGTCAGTATCAATTTCTAGGTAGAAGGAAGGGTAAAGTGGCATTTACATTGAAAGAAATATATCGGAATGCCCCAGACAATCAAATGCCTGAAAACTTCACCCTTGTGGTAATCCTCTGTATACGGGTTGTATACGGGTTGGGGGGGATATTGGATACTTCCTTAATTGTGTGCCTTCCCATATCATCCAGGTACTTGCCACTTCTTCCTCCTGTTGTCTATGAACATAGTATTACCTATATGGTAGACGAATGTGATGCTTTGTTAGGTCTCTAAATGATTATGAACACTTTGGGGTATATTTTGATTGAAAGCAGTATATAATCCAATTGCATGACATATATATATACATGTCATGAAATTGTTTTTTTTAATACACACACACACACACACATATTTCAGAAACTGTACTATACTTCTTACTATTTACCCAAATGAGTAAATCAGAGAACATCAATCAGGATAAATACCAGAAATTTTACCTAGGTACAGCAAGTTCAAAGTGCAGAAAATCAAAGACAAAATCTTCAAAGAAGATCATGGGTAAAAAGAGACTGATTATGTAGAGAAGAATAAGAATATAAATTACGTGGACCCTCACTATAGAAACCATGCAAGCAAGAAGAGAGTGGAAGAAAATATTTAAAGTGCTACAAGGAAGAAAGAAAACCCTACTAATTTAGAGTTTTGTATCCTGTGCAATCACAAGATGAGAAAATGTACAAATCTATATAGAGAGAGATTAATAAATTTCTATGGATTTGTAATAAATTTCTATGGATTTGTAAATTTGAGCTGTAATAGCAGTTACTTAATTATATATATATATTATATATATATATATATATATATAATATTGGCATGTAATATGTATATAATAACCCTATTGCCTAACATATATACGTGTCTAACATATCTATATGAGCTATCTGATATATATACACATGTATATGAGTTACCTGACATATAGACATAGATACATATATATGACTTATCTGATATATATCTACATGTGAGTTACCTGAGATAGATATATATATATATGTGTGTGTGTGTGTGTGTCTGTGTCTGTACAGAATATATATCTATCTCTCTCATGTAACGCATATACATATATATCATGTAACTCATATAGATATATATATCAGGTAACTCATATATATATATCTGATATATATATATATATGTATATGGTAACTCATATCTCTGTGCAACAAAGCAATATATATATACACACACACACACACATACACATATACATATCAAAGTTACCTGAGATATATATGTGTGTGTGTGTATGTCACCTGATATATATATATATATATATACATATATATCATAATTTATACAGATAGGGCCTGATACATAAATATCAGGTAACTCATATATATCTATATATATATATATATCAGGTAACTTTGAGCTGCTTTTGATCCTCTTGCTTATAGGGATTGAAAGAATGAATCTGTCAACTCAATAGCCATATTCAGAGAACCAGAGACTATGTTCATTTGCTCTTATAAAGGTTGCACATTCATTACAGCAGCTGTGATTTCAGCTGCCACACGGCTATACTTATGGTTGTCTACAGTCATCTATCAAAAATCACCTGATTTTTGCAAACACTTCACTGGTATATGCCACTAGGAACGGCATTCCCCTTGGATTCTTTAAGTCTTTAAATATGGTGTTAATCTCTGCTATTCCACATCAAATATGATATAGCTGCCAATTAATTATTTTGGCTAAGAGAAGTTGTAAGGGTTTCATTGCGGCTTTTCCTGCTAAAAAGACACTTATTTAACATGTCAGTGATACAACGTAAAAGTTCTTCCGATTGATAACTAAATCTGTCCCAAGTTTACATTCAGAGGCCAAGGTGATATCCATAGGATGGGCTAAAATATCACTTGGGCCCATTGTGAGATAAACTCAAGCCACAATTTTATTTCTCTCTAGTTCATGTAGCCCCATGCTAATTGGGGTTATGATGAAGTTTTTGCTCCTCTGCTGTCAATATCAGTTCAGATCCTGTATTAAATGCTCTCAACAGAGTTGGATAGATTCTATCTCCCCAATGAACAATCACTTTAACAAATAATCATCAGCTCATCTGGGGAAAGATTGGAGTTACAGTACTTTATATTCTTGCTGTGCCATTGCAGGATCTATAGGGCCAAGCCTCTCCTTTAATGAACTGGTTCCAGGTCATGGAACTGGCCCAGTTCCTGAAAGTGGATAAAAGATTGGCGCTTTGTATTATAACGGATGGTATCAGGATTCTACTTAGCAGATTTTGATGATTTTTTGCTTATATACATTAAACTATATTCTTGTTGACTGCCTACCCTGTTTTTCTCCTAGTGGTGCCTTGATCAGTCATCATCAGCAATAAGAGAGTTAAAGAGGAGGGCTATATTCTTGAAAAGGAGAATTTATCTTTTAAGACATCCTGTCCGGGTGAGACATTTAAATAATCTACAGAAAACTCGAATCTGCTTTACTCTTGTAAATTGAAGAGAACCACTTCCATCAGTATGGAGCATGTAGGGAAATATTGGAACTTAAATTTCGTAAGGAAACATGATCACACTGTTCCCATCCCAAATCTCAAGGCCCCACAACTTTCCTATCTGGGCCCTGACTTTAGCATAGTACCATGACAGTGTGTTAATTCCACCTTGTTCATAACTCTGCCACCTTTAAAGTGAAATCTTCAGTCAGTCTTCCCTCTGGGTGCCAAAGGCACCGACAAATAAACTGACTTGATTTGAAAGTTGGCAGATCTAAACCAATTACGCTTTTCAATCGGTATTTCTATGGTCATTAACAACAATTAACTGTCTTCTGTATAGTAACTTTTCTCAATCTGTGTAGTAACTCTTACTCTCATATTTCATATGTCAATGCTGTTGCATAAATCAACGTATTGTCTTACACATCCGCCATTTATTATCTCCCATAGTGATGTTATATCATGCTAGGGTTATCATCAGTGCATTTATCACAAGCAACAAGCTCTGTGTTTCTCTAGGATTCTGAAGCATTGGTAGAGGAAGGGGAAAATTTTACAGAAATAAGAAAGTCGCTAATACAGATTAGGCTCTTGCTGTCCTGCTGTGGATCATAGGAAACTATAAAACATAGCTTAGATATATCCCAGAAGATAAGAGAAAACAAGCTTATGTATTAACAAACTTCTGCCCATTAACCTTTGAAAGCTTCCCCAGGTGAAAATAATTCTCTGTTGCTTCCAACCTGATGACAATTAAGAATTCTTCAACTAGAGAATAAACTCAGGCCTAAACTTTTTGGTGCTTGCAATGGAAAAGCATCAGCATGATTAGAATTTGTGTGTGGAGATGACCCGCCTGGTTACTGACAATGTCTGCTGTAAGATACAAGATGCAGTGACTGATCTTTGATTTCAGATGGGATTGCTTCACATGCACAATAAAAATGAATTACTAGAAATTTTTCTAAAGATGTAGGCAGGTTATCTTTCAACCTATAGTGCACATTTGGCTTATTAAGGTTTTTATTCTGTAAAAGGTATCCAAGATACCTTTTACTTGTCATTTACGAGGTACTTGAGGCCATCAACATTGTGGACAAGGATGAATCTTGTAATTAATATTATACAATATTAAGATCCCTACAAACTGGTTGTGCACATAGATCTGAACTGTTGACACAGATCTAAAATAAACAAGAGAACTTATACCACTGGCCTAGCCAGGTGAAATAAGTCTACTTCCTGCATTTCTAAGCATATTTGGCTGGAGAATAAAAACCATCTGCTCCATCCATAGCTGTGTATCAGATGTCAAGGCTTCTGTTAACTTACTTCTCGGGGGAGAAAACCCAACACATCTAGAAGAGCATTTGTAGTACTCATCAGCAGTAGATTAATTTTTATAATAATGATTTCTCATTATCAAAGACTATTTTTAAGAAAAAGGCAAACATGAATTAGAGGAAGTGTGATAGGATTCATCACCCTTGAATCTTTAATGTCTTTGATGAGGAACTAATCCTTGAAAATCCCCCAGAGATGTGGCAATTCTTTGAATGTAGCTATTTTTAAAAGGAACTATAGCCTGGGGATTTCTTCTTTCTCATACATTTGCTAATAGCTCTCACTCATGTTTCATGTAGCTAATGCCAGAATCTTCCACTGAAAAAAAAATGTCTCTTTCAACGATACCTCTAGAAACTTGAAAATTAATTGCAATATGAAATTTAGGTTTGTGAATCTTCTTGATCTACTGTTAGATGGATCCACGCCAAATTCTACTTTTCAAAATGAATCTCCACAAGGCCATACTTTAAGCAAATAGTCATGATTTTATACCAGATTCTCGGAAATTAGTATTAGCTCTGAGTCTGTGCTGATAATCTTGAAAAGTTTTGCATACTAACCTTTCTTCGCGGTCACTGATTATTTTTATAAAGAGCTTCAGGTTCCCCTTAGAGAAGATTTGGAAGACAGCTTACCACAGAAATGTACGGTAAAAAACAAGATTATTCAAGTATTTCAGGATTTCCCTTCATTCAGAAGTCTCAGGGACTATCAAACATCTCAGTTCTCGGAAACAGGTGAGGACTGAAGAGCTATGATTTTCCAACATGGTGATTCAAATCAGGATTGCCTTCATTACACCTGGAGGTTTACGTCTCCCTGTCAGTTCTTTTATCTCCTTAGTGATCTGCCATGTACTTCATATGTAAAGACCCCATGATAAACCAGCCACTATAAAAAATCCTTCACTGTCAGCTCCTGTTATCTTAGGATAACCACACTAACGGTTCACACTACCGCTTTGTCTCTATTACTCTGGAATTTCGTCATCTTCAGAATTACAATAGCAGAATCTCTCATCTAATGACTGTGATAAGACATTCTGTACAGAATCTTCATTATTTTTAACAGTTTTTAGTGATGTGTTTCTCAATGCCTTGATAAAGAGCATGTTGTCTGTTTCCTCTTAAGGTATATACTTCAGAAGTTGGTAAACAGATAACACATGACAAATGAACTCTGACATATCACTAAGCATATATGTCTGTTCTGCATATGAAGACATTTCTGTCATCTCTAGCTCACTGAGGCATGTTGAATTGATGATACAAATACGTAGCACTGTTCTCATTTGGTCAAAGTAAAATGTTAAATTTACGATCTTGGTCAATTGCACAATGCTAATAAATTAAGCCATGTCTAAAAGTATGTTTCTCCTTCTTTTGCACGCACAGCCAGAATCCATTCCTATGCATATTTCACAAATGTCTGTGGAAAGACTTTAGCAAAGCCTTTAAATTTGTTGGTGTGTATTCTTTTTCATTCCAGGGTAGATTTTCTCTTTGCCTCCACTGTGGATGCTGGAATCTGTCTCTAGTTATAAATTTAAAGAAAATGAGAGTAGCAGAAGAATCATTGAAAGTAATGAACATAAATTTTGTGAGGTAAAATTGCAAGGGGAAGGACCACATTCTTCATCTAGAGATGATGCGGGAATTGCTTTCTAGTTGGAATCTGACAAGGGACTAACACTGTTTTAACAATTTCTACAGCTGATTCTGATGCATGCGGTTTGAAAACTACTTCTTGAAAGCCCCGAGCCTCAAATACGGTCACATTGGAATCAACTAGGTAGCTAAAAAAATACTCGTAGATCTCAGCCCCAGAGTTTTAAATTTAATTGATAGTGAAGCTGACCTGGTCTGGACATTAAGAGTTTTAATAGCTTTCTAGGTGATTCCAATGTGCAGTAAACTTTGAAAAGCTCTGCTTGGGAATTTGGTGAGGATTTTGTTTGTTACTCATTTTTTAAATTCATTTGCTGATAGGAGTAAAGAATAATGTATTACCTCAAATAAAGGAGAACTTTTATAACATCTATATAATGAAACAAAAATCAAACACCTTGAGCTTTTACTGGACAAAAATAGCATTAGAACAGTTTCTAATGGACATTGACTGTGGAGAAGATTTCAGAGGAAGACACAGTTCTAGGAACCACAGCTGCCGTACAGGGTAGAAGTTTTCCTTATGTCATCATTAATTAATTTTTGCCATTCCCGCAGCTATGTGCCATTCTCTCCTATTCTCAGTTAACTTCCTTACTGTCTACCTTTTATATGTTTTTATTTGCCTCACAGTTTATTTCTCCAATTCATCATATCAACAATATACTATGGTCCACTCTCTGTTTTAGTTTCTGAATTTAACTGTCCTATTTGATTTCTGTTTCTCTCTGCAGACTCCCACATGACAGGATCCATCCGATTAGGCTAGTTTATCATTTCATACAAGTCAATCATCGGTCAGTGATATTTCTGTATATTAACTGTCCCTGCGTTGGATTCATACCCCTGTTCCTGTTGGTGTGTTTTGTGGAGGACTAGAATATATGATTTAAAATATCGCTGATGGTTTAGCTTTGTATGCCCACCCAACTCTGAATTGTAATCCCCAGGTGTTAAGGGAAGATCCTGGTGGTAAGTGACCGGATTATGGGGGTAGTTTCTGCTACGCTGTTTTCATGATAGTGAGTGAATTCTCACAAGATCTGATGGTTTTATAAAGGGTAGTTTTCCTGCTCTCTCACACACTCACTCTGGCCTGTCACCAAGTAAGAAGTATCTGCTTCCCCTTTGACTATAAATGTAAGTTTCCTGAGGCCTCCCCCGCCATACAGAACTGTAAGTCAATTAAATCTCTTTGCTTTGTAAATTGCCCAGTCTTGGATAGTTCTTTACAACAGTAGGAAAATGACTAATACAATTACCAACTAGAAATGTCCCTGTAGATGGGGTCTAAATGAAGCGTCTTCCTGTAGGACTATAAGAAAGGCAGATCCCTGACCAATAAATACATCTAGTATGGAAGAGCCTTTTCTCATCTCCTCCTTATTTACCATCAAAATTACAAAGGCTGTTATAATGAAGGGCCTATGGTATGAAATGATGGTAGCAGCATTACAAACTGATAAAAGAATAAATCAAGGCTGATGCCATGGTACATGCCTATAGTCTCAGCTAATGGGGAGACCAAGCTGGGAGAATCTTTTCAGCCTGAAGTTCCAGCCCAGCCTAGACAACACAGGGAGAGCCTATCTCTAAAAATAAAATTAAACAGTTTTTTTTTTAAATAAAGAAGTGTGAGATACTTTAAAGGAGGGTCTACCTTATATGAGATTTGTCTATATACTATAATTCTGAATGAAGAGTCAATAATGACTACAAGATTTCTGTCCTGAAAAACTAAAATGGGCTGGGTGTGGTTGCTCACACCTGTAATCCCAGCACTTTGGGAGGCTGAGGCTGGTGGATCACCTAAGGTCAGGAGTTCAAGACCAGCCTGGCCAACATGGAGAAACCCTGTCTCTACTAAAAATACAAAACTAGTGAGGCATGGTGGTGAGCCCCTGTCGTCCCAGCTACTTGGGAGTCTGAGGCAGGAGAATTCCTTGAACCTGGGAGGTGGAGGTTGCAGTGAGCCAAGATCATGCCACTGCATTCCAGGCTGGGAAACAGAGTAAGACTCTATCTAATAAAAATAAAAAAATAAAGTAAAACCACTAAAATGTGCCCTTTAAGTGTTTGGAAACAGAGAACATTAAATGACAGAAAATAACATAACTCTAGAGAGATATATTACATTTAGAGAAAGACTCTATTATAGAATTAATTTAACTCATTCAGCATTTATTAAAGGTTTGCTTTCTATAAGAGAAATTCAACAGTCATGTAAGATTATAGTAAGCCTCCCAGAGTTCATGCTCAAATAGTAGAATATTTGAGTATCTGAAAAATTTAACACATGAAAGAATATTACAGATTCTATGATAGAAATATAAATATGTGCACCAATATTAAAAGCTAAGAACAACATATTTTTGTTTAGAAAACTGGGGAAAATCATAAACCTTTTGGTTTAGACTTCAAGACAAGTAAGATTACAATGGAAAGAGAGAAGTAATTTAAGTGGACATGACAATGTGAGCAAAATCAAGAAATGGGATACACATGGAATTTTCTGGATAGAATAAAAACTTTAACTTGACAAGAAAATGTGTATCAGGGAAAGGACAGGAATGCAAATAGGAAAATATTTGGACTATAGTACAGAGCTTTAACTGACATGAAAAATAATTTATTATGTAAACAAAATAAGGCAGCACAAAAAGATTCTTGGCAGGATGAGACATAATGAGAAGAGCATTCAGAATGTTGAGTCATTGTGTAGGAGAGTTTGAATGAGGAAGAAGTGAAGCCAGGTAGGAAGATGAACTAGAAATGACGGCACCATTTATATGGAAATAGGAAACTTAAATGCCTCTGCACATCATCAGAGTTGGATAATATGGCCTGGAGAGTTTCTGTTCAGAATTAATAGTTTAAAAATTGGAGAGTTCAGGAAGGAAGGCAACACAGAAAGAAGATTACAACAATTAGACAGACAGAATCATGAAATCCAGCTTCTAAGATGCAATTTGTTTTCTCTTAAAAATATTGGAAACTCCATCTTATTGGTAATTCAGCATTACTTTTACTGAGGATGCAAATTCCAGGGCTTTTTATCAACAGAGGAAGAGTCAGTGCTCATATCTGAAAATAGGATTGATTTCATTACAGTAATTCAGAGTAAGTCTCAAGGAACCTGGCATGCACTCTCAATGGCTGCAAGAACTCTCCCTCAGCTATTCTAGCACTTCATGCCATCGGCAGCTTCCAGCTACTCAATTTTGTTTGGTCGATAATTGAGAGCAGCAGAAAATGGTTATTAGCAAACAAACTGATGTCCAAAACTTGTATTTGCTCATCTTTTCAAATCATTTAGTTTTTAACTATGCATTATTTAAGGGAAGCAACTGAGTCCCACTGGACAAATTTCTGACATTATTTATCAATAAATTTTGGCTTTCAATATCACAGATACATTCTGCACCATTTAAACTGTGCTTCAGAATATGAATTTATTGTGTCAAATGTTCCCCACTAGGTAAGCCTTAGAAACTGCAACTCACCATGGGAAGCTGATGGCATCCTTCTTCCTCCCCAGTGTGTGTTTTATGTGTTCTCTACCTAAATTTCTAATTGGACAGCACAAACATCTAACAAGTCCAACTCACAGGTCTGGAAGCATAGC
>CAUYLG010001383.1:30000-128412 GCA_963573385.1 Cacajao melanocephalus
GGTAATTTTTCTTTGTTCTGGAGTCTTCTTTGATATTAATATAGTTATTCCTGCTTTTTATTAATACTTGTATAATACACATTTTCCTTCCTTTTACTTTCAACCTTCAAATATTTGAATTCAGTTTCTTGTGGACGTTTGGGTCATATGTGTTGCTTCTGTTGTTGTTGCTGTTTTGTAAATTTCACTCTGCCATCTCTGTTTTTAATTAGTATATTTAGACTGTTTACATTTAATGTCATTATTAATTTTTTTAGGGTTTGTATTTGCCATTTTATTTTTATTTTCTGTTTTTTATCTCTGTTTTATTTTTTTATAATCATTTTTCCCAATTACTTGAATATATTTTTAAATTCCATTATAATTTGTCTATAGTGTTTTGTGTGTATTTCTTTGTATTGCGTTTTTTAGTCATTGTTCTCCATATTACATTATAAATATATAACTTATTGCTGTCTATCGGCCTCTGGTCTTACCAGTTTCCGTGATGTGAAAAACACTTAACTCCCTGCAGATTCTTTTGCTCTTTCTTATTTGAAAAATAACTGTCTAAACTATTTCCTCTTATATATTTAGTTATGTAATCTTTGCTTCAACCATCACATATAATTTAGAAATCTCAAAAGAAGAAGAAACCTAGTGTATTTCCCCATTGTTACACTTACTCTGTTCTTCGTTTCTTCTTGATCATCCAAAATTGTCCCTTTTATTGTTTTCTTTCTGTTTAGAGAAGTTTCTTTAAGTGTTCTCTTAGGATAAGTGTTCTGGTGACAAATCCCAAAACTCTTAGGGTTTTTTTTTTTTTGGTTTTTTTTTTTTTGTTTGGTTCTGTTTTAAATCTGAGGATTTCTTCACAGATATTTGGTGAGAAATCTACTTTCATTTGAATTCCTATTTTTCTATCATTGCTTTTAAGATTTTTTTTGAATCCAATAAAAAAAATAAAGTTTTAGCAACAACATGGAAAGTTCCAGTAAGAAATAGAAGATATTAATTTATTTATGTAAGAAGTTATTGTATATTTCTGGCATGATCATCCTGACTAGGGAAATAGCAAAATGTTCTTTAATATCTATCAACCATCAAAATTATTTAATATATAAAACAAAATTATATAAAATATCAAAGAGAAGCACGTGGATATTTTCAAACCAGAAATATAATAACTGAAATAAAAAATTCAAAGGAGGGCTCAAATGCAAAATGTAGGTGATAGTGAAAAGCAAAGAACTTGAAAACATAAATATTACCCAGTATGATCCACAGAGAGAAAATAAACTGGGGAAAAAAAGTAATAGAGCTTCAGGGACTTTACAGACTATAATATAGATCTACGATGGGTGTTACCCGCATCTGGGAAAGAAAGAAGAAAATTGTGGGTCTGTAAAAATTACTCAAACAAATAATGGCTGAATGACTAAAGTTTAAATCACAGATCATCTACGTAATACTGACTCAAACAATAATCACATTTTTTCTCTTGCATAAAAATGTAGAGTTAAGCACTGTCAGTGCTGTGCACGTCTCAACTATGCTGGAGAGATTGGCCAGCACCTTGGCAGTTCTTTAGGCTCTTGCTCTTTGGTTACAGGATGTCTGCTGTGGTTTTGGTCATTTTATCTTTGCAGCAGCATCTTGGAGTTTCAGGAAGGGCTGAATAGAAACAGGGAATTTCCATTTATCAGAAAGAAAACATTTTCTAAAGTAGGATTTCATCAGATTTTGACCAACAACTCTCTTAGCATCAAAGAAGGTGGTCAAACAATAATTTAGTTATTCGTTTGTAGTTCATTATGGAAGGGGACCAAAGAACTGGTTTAGATATGGCTTTTGAATAGCAGACATGAGTAAATCACAATCCTAATGATGTTACACTTTTATATTTTCATTTAGCAATTTCTCTTCTTGAAAATAACAGATTACGTTGTTAGAATGTGGGTTTTGGATAAATTCATAATGAATTTCTAAAACATAATAACGTGTTTCTAACATTTGTGGAATGACTATGGGCCAGACGATGTTCAACCTAAGGGATTAAGATACAATCGTTCACTTATCTTTGAGAAGAATGAATTATCATTTTCATTTTTAGATAAGGTAATTGAGGCTAAGTGATGTTCATTAACGTATCAAACGTTGGAGACTACATTAACGGAGAAGTCATTTTCTGGACATATCCAATTTCAAAGGTACTTTTATTCTCTATTATTCACTTTGCCCCTGGAGTCAAGCAAAGCACCTGTAGCATAGTAAGCTTTGATAAAATTAGTGAAACAGTGGAAATGGAAAAAAAAGTCAGGCATGAGTTTGATGGAAGGTCAAAGAGCAAAATGAACGCAGAAACATTTACTTTTGTGTATTATATTCTATTACCTTGTTTGCTGCTTGAGTTCCTGTCATTGCAATCCTGTCATTCTTACTGTAGGATACAGTAAATTCCTCTTCAAAGAACCAATATGTCAGTATATTCAGCTTCCCTGTTCTTTATTCTCCATTTTAAAGTTTAACTTCCTTATTCTTTACGTCTCCTTTCCTCTGGTTTCAGTAAACAACTCCCCCCTAGCCTCTATCACCTGCTCTGTCCTTAGTCATCCTTAGTCACCTGCTCTGTAACCATCCTTCCTGCCAAAACTACTCACCCCACCACTCCGGATCATACCCCTGCTCTCTTTAAAACAACCAGTTGAAATTAGCTTAGACTGTGCGGTCCAACCTTGGCCAATAGAAGAAAGACACCGCGGTAAGAACTAGCTGCATTGGGGCCTTGGTAACTCATGTTTAGCTCAAGATAAGTCTCCTTCATATTTTAGAGTTTGACTCTTTTCAATAACATCTCTATTCTTCAGAGCATCTATATTGTCCTAAGTTAAAGCTTCCACTAATTAATGGGAAACTTCCTCATCTGCTCTTTCTGTCCCTGCCCCCCACTACACACACACACACACACACACACACACACACACACACACACACTCTTCCCCTTCAGGGAGTTAGTGCTTCTTTTGAATATCATACTTTTCTAGAGATATGCATTCATTCTCTTGAAAGCTTTTCTTCTCCATTCCTATTCTATCATTCTTCCCAGTTCCCCATTTCTTCATTTTAGTGTCTTATTTCCTATTCATTTCTTCTATTAGTAAATGAAACTGTGAACCAAAAGTATCTGAGACAAATCTGAAGTCAATTTAGAAAGTTATTTTGGCAAGGTTAAGCATGTGTGCTCAGGAGGCAGGTCTATGTCCTCCTCAAAAGATAATTTCGAGGGCTTCAATATTTAAAGAGGAAAGGATAGATATTGCGGGAAGAGAAAATATATTTTTAAAAAATATCAATAGTTAAGTAACAAAGGTTTGCATTCTTTTGAGTCTTCGGTCATCCTTTCACCAAATACGCAGTTTACATGTTGGAGGAGTTGTGAGTAGAGGAATAGTCACTAATGCCTTAGTCTGACTAAAAGTGCATCTCCACTTTTACATCAGAGGAAGCAGTCAGACACGCATTTGTCTAGATTAGCAGAGGGATGACGTAGAATTTTGTCCTTTGTTCTGCACCCGTGAAGAGAAGGTATCAATTTACATTGTCAGGGTAAAATTCAACACAACCATCTTAGGGTGAAGATCTTGGGGCCCACAAGGAACTTCCTCACAGCAAATTTGTGAGGGAAGTATGTAGCATTTTTTATATTTTAAGCAAATTTTTTTAGGAATAAAATAGGAGGCAAGTTTCCCTGACACAGTTTTCAGCTTGACCTCTCCCTTTGGATTAGTGATTTTGGGGTCCCAAGATTTATTTTCCTTACACAAAACAAAGCAGCACTAAACCTTATTAACTGCAAAAAAACAAACAACAACAACAACAAAAACATCAAACAAATAAACAAAAAAACCCAATGGTAAACTGTTATTGTGTAAAAAAATCAAAGCTAAAACTAATTGAAATCAAATATAAAAACTACAAAACCAACATTATCAACCTTTGACTTTATAAATTAAAATTTTCAAAAATAACTGTAGTGTAAGCAAGACCTGCTTGAATTTAAATAGCCTGTCACTGGATTTCATGAAAAAATAAATGTTGGTGCTTAAAAGAAGTGTAGTAAAATTTTAGTTTTAGGACTGCTAGAGTTTTAAAATATTCCCTTGAATATTATCAGTAATTTATCAAGAAATAAAGCATTTTGTGACAAGACTGGATTTTAGCCTGTAACATTAGACGTTATTAAATTTTTAGTTCACTAACACCTTGAAACTTTAAAACTTTGAACAATTCATTTAATTTCAAAATCTTAATTGTACAAACATGAAATCATGAGAAATATCTTCCTTATCATTTTTTGAACCACTACATATTGCGCCTTTCACAATTTAAAAAATATACTCCAAAACAATAACGCTATTTTATTGCAAAATATATATGTGATTATATATATAACATATATCTCTATATTATAAATATATTGAACAATATGGGATTTTTTTGTCTTAATTTAGAAAACATTTATGTTTGCATCAATGCACTTGGAAAGCAGACCATTGGAGACATACATTTTAATAAAAAATAAATGACAACTTTGTAGTTCATTACAAAATATTTTACAGACTTTAAAACATTCACTGTAATTCTAATTGGTTGAAATAAATAGCAGTGAGTTTTTCTACTGGACTGCTTACTGGCTGACTCTTCAAAAGCATTTAGCCTGAGTGGCTTTGACTATTTTTCAAAATTATTTGCGCATCTCCACGTCTCAATCAGTTCATTTTGGCCACAGGCAGATAGTAGATTTCAGATTGAAATGTAACAGCAATGTGAGGAGACAAATTATTCCAACAGAAAAATTAAAAACAATATAAGTAAGCAGAATATGGTTGATTGTAAGATGATGATTTAGTCACAATGTCATGCCTCATATGTTTGCATGTTAAGCATCCTAAACACAGCTACTGAGAGACATTTTTTATTTTCATTAGACAATCTGTTTTTAATAATACATATTAAAAATGATTGTTCACTGCTTTATTTATTCACCCTGGTTTGTGGTTATATACGGTCCAGTCTGTGCCATATATCTAGACAAATTGTGCCACAGATATCTAACATAGCTTATGGAATAGATAACAAAGTACAGGAAGGGTTGGGTATCCATCCTTCCAAGGATATCTAGCTGTTGTGCACAGCTAAACTGGAAGGATTAAATTTTACTTATATGCCCCATTTTTCAAAAGGTTGGTATAATTTTTCTTTAAAAAATGGTTCTAGAAGATTTTAAAAGATCACATTTTAATTTTCATATATTCCACTTTTTTTTTCTTAAGTGAGAAGCATTGATTTTTCAACTGATTAACACAAGTTTAACATAAATTAATAACAAGGACATCAGAATTCAATTTGGTTCAGTTAAGTAACTCCTGTAAAATACTTATCGCTTGAAATCAATCTATAAACAAGTCCCATTTTCTACAGGATAAACAATTATTCATTTTTATGTCTTAGTACAGTGACTTAGTGATACCATCTATTCTTTCAAAACATACGTGCAACGGCACATAAAAGGGCCCCATCTTAATGACTTAGAAACTGATCCTCAAATCTATTCCTTTGTCATCTCCTGTGATAAGTATGGTAATGTGCCTCTATTTATATTTTTTTCAGTTAAAGTTTTGCTTATTATTAATTTTCAATTGTCAACCACAGGGAAAGGACTCAAAGTACATCATCGAAAAATTATAGGATGCAATTATAAAGAAGAAAGACATAGCATTTGGTGTTATGTTACCAAGATATGACTCCTTTCTTTACAGTTTCTTACAGGCATAGCCTGGTGCTATTCAACTAACCCTTTAAAATTTCAGTTTTTCGCCAGAAATTTATATGGAAGTAACCAACAAGAGGTAATAACACTACAAATATGACATGTTAGATTAAAAGTTTCATAAACATTTTACAATAGCATCAAAATCTAGAAAGTTATCAAATGTAGTGGTAATTCAGGCCCAGAAAGACAACATTGTTCATCAGTGCACCTTGCTTAAGATCTAGGACTCTCCAGATGGCTGACCGACAAGAACAAAGTTTAAACTCAGGCCAGAAGCCACAGAACAAGAATTCTCAGTCTTGCAGAGTATCAGTTAATTATTTCATTCCATTAGTTAGTTATGGATTACTTATCATATATTTAGAATATACTTTAATTATAGGGGGAGAAAAAGCATGAAGTTTTCAAAAAGCAAAATAGCCGGATAATGCTGAAATGATCCATCCACAAAATATCCAAGGAATAATATAGATCTCATAAAACAAATTACAAACATTAGATGTTTGGCCTTCTTTAATTTTGTTTTCCTATAGTCCAATGTTATGTAATTAGATAGTTTTAAAGATGTCCAGGAGCATGATAGGAGATTAGCGTGAAATTTTGCTCAGAGTCATAAGAAAAATACACAACAGTTAGGAAGCATATCAATATTAAGTTGATTTTCAAATTTTCAGTGTGTTCCCCGCAGGCGTTCTCACTGTGTTCTCAGAATACTCTCAGCCCTATGGGACAAACTTTTCTGGTCCATGCTTGTAGTTGAGCAAAGTGGATCCATGAACAGGGAGCCGAGGCAGAGCTGGAGAAGGAAGCCCCTGCCTTCTGGCTGCAGTCTTACTTAAAATATCAAGAGGGATCGACTCCTAGTTGGTCTACCTTTGCAGCTATTGCTTTTGCACTTACAAATTATTTAGTACAAGTGGGTACATGCCAGGCTTTCTTGTATTGATTTCCTCAGCAATATCATTTCCACTTACCAGGTCTCCATTCCTTTACTGAGCATTTTTGACACATTGTAATGTCATCTTCCAAGGGCCAAGTGGCTATTCCTGGAAGTAGTAGTTATCAATATTTCAGAATCATAATTGGGACCGAGGAGAGAGCTCACAAAGGGGACTATTTCCCAGTGTATCTTTTGATGTCAGTGACTTCCTGAAAGAGTTGAAGCTGAGGGTAATATTCTTTGTGAAATTTAGATGAGCAGGATTTTAATGTACTAAAGAAGGAATGAAGATTTCTGGTGTGAGGATAGGGCTTATTGTTGCTTTTTGTCTTCTCTTTCATTGTCCTCAGTTGCTCGTTGTTTATTTATTTCACTTGTTTATGTATTTTGCTTAAAAAAATACTGCTTATTTGTTTAAAAAACAATCACTTTATTGGTATAAGAAAAAACTTCAACCATAGATGATGTAAGAATCTTTAATTTTTCATCCGTTAGCTGTTCCTCTTTATTTAACATTTGTATCTCAAGTCCTCCTAATCAATTTTATAAGTTTAGTGATTTTTCATTGTAAACCTAAGTCTTGTGTTATGTATTGATATTTTGTACAAAATTTGCTTTAGAGAAATCTCAGAATTTCTGAGCTTCATTTCCTTATTTTTTGACTAATTTTTCGTTGTTTGTTTTGATATGATTGTAGATTCACATGCAGTTTTAAGAATTCATACAGGCCAGGTATGGTGGCTTATGCCTGTAAAACTAGCACTTTGGGAGGCCAAGGTGGGCAGATAACTTGAGGTCAGGAGTTCAAGACCAACCTGGCTAACATGGCAAAACCCCATCTCTACTAAAAATACAAAAATTAGCTGGGTGTGGTGGCGGGTGTCTATAATCCCAGCTACTCAGGAGGCTGACACATGAGAATTGCTTGAACCTGGGAAACGGAGGTTGCAGTGAACCGAGATTTTGCCACTGCACACCAGCCTATGTGATGGAGTGAAACTCTGAATCAAAAAAAAAAAAAAAAGACAGAGAAAAAGAAGTAATAAAAGATCCTGCGTATCTTTTAAAAAATTTTACCCTAAAGTTACTATTTCACAGAAGTATAGTACATCATCACAACCGGAATATTGGCATCAATAGGATCAAGACACAGAAGTCCATCCACAAACACATCCTTCATGCTGACCCTTCATAGCAACACCTACTTGTCCCCTCCCAGTACCAGCCCCATTGGGAACTCCTGGACACCACCAATGTTTTTTTCCATTTTTATAATTTTGTTAATTCTAGGAGGTTATGGAAATGGAAATGGAATCATACAGTATCCACTAACTTTGAGGCTGGTTTTTCTATTCACTCACCATAATTCCTTTGAATATTGAACCACTTTGTTCTGCTACCAATCCTTCTTTTTGGTTGCTGGGTACTATCTCATGATAACAATGTGCCACAGTGTACTTAGCCATCCACTTGTTGAAAGATATCTGGTTTGTTTTCAGATTTTTGTTATTATGAATAAAGCTACTATAAACATTTGTCTACAGGTTTTCTTTTTCTTCTTTTTTTTTTTGTGGAGATGTTAAGTCTTTATTTCTTCAGGATAAATGCCCAAGAGTGTAATATCTGGGTGATAATAATTGCATATATAGTGTTTTTAAAAAATGCCGCACTATTTTAAAATTATGGATTCTATTTTCTTAATAAGTAAAGGACTAATCAGATCATCTATTTTATCTTAGTTGACTTCTGCTAGTTTGAGTTTACAAAGCAAGAGTTTGAACACATTGTAGTATAATTTTTATTCTCTATCTTGCACTAAATGCATCTCATATAATGTCACATGTTGTATTTTCATTTTCATTTAGATTGATATATTTTTAAAAACTTCCTTTGAGGTTTCCTTTTATGGTTTGAATATGTGTGTGCTCTAAAAATTTATACTGAAGTCCTAGCCGCCCAGTGTGATGGTGTTAGGAGGTGGGATCTCAGGAGGTGATGAGGACGTGCATGTGAAGCCCTCTTGAAAGGGATTAGGGACCTTGAATGGGATTAGGAGAAGAGATGTGAAAGAGATGATCTCCCTTTATGCCTGATTATGTCTCTTTTCACTTGTGAGGTAACAAGGAGATGGCCATCTAAGCCAAGAAGACATTCCAAACTAGGAACCCCACTGCTCTGGCACCCTGATCTTCAACTTCCCAGCCTCCAGAACTGTAAAAAAAAAAAAAAAGTCTGTTGTTTAAGTCACTTGGTCTGTGGTATCTGAACGGCAGCCTGAGCTCACTAGAACACTTCCTAATTTACCAATGGATTATTTAGATGTGGTTTTTTAATTTCCAAGGTTTGAAGATTGTTTTCTTATCTTTCTGTTATTGATATCTATGGTGGCTAACGCCTGTAATCCCGGCACTTTGGGATGCTGAGGCGGGTGGACCACCTGAGGAGAGGAGTTTAAGACCAGCCTGGCCAACATGGTGAAACCCCATCTCTACTAAAAATACAAAAATTAGCAGGGCGTGGTGGTGCACACCTGTAGTTCCAGCTACTCAGGAGGCTGAGGCAGGAGAATCACTCGAACCCCAGACGCAGAGGTTGCAGCAAACTGAGATTGCACTGTTGCACTCAGACTGGGTGATAAGGACAAACTTTTGTCTCAAAAAACAAATAAATAAATAAATAAAAATAAATAAATTTAATTGTTATTGATTTCTAGTTTGATTATGGGTAGAAAAATATTCTGGACAATTTAAAGTTAATTTTTTTAATGTTTGTTTACAGGCAAGAATATAGTCTTCCTTGGCAAATGTTTCATGGTGTTTGAAAAAACATCTGTTTTCTGTTACTGGGCGGGAACATTCTACAGTTGTTAGTCTGAATATGCGAGTTAGTTGTGTCATTGTTGTCACTCTACCTTCCTGCTGATGTTATCTGCATTGCTAAGACTGGCATCATCTTACCACTTCCAGGGAAGTTCAGGAAACTTATTTCCATTTTGGTCCCATTACTCTCCCCACTTTTTAACGAAATCATCCTGAGATTAAAGTAATTAGTTAGAAGTGAGTCGCCCATTATATTTTTCTTTATTTTTATCTCTTTCCATGTTCTTACCACCAGGCTCTGTGGAAATAACAGTGGGTCATTAGTGGTGAAGATGAGGGCGTGTTTTTTCCCTGTTGGTGTCTGGCTGAAATGAAGTGGTATCTTAGTACATTTGGACTACTGTAACAAAATGCTGGGTAATTTATAAACAACAGAAATTTTTTGCTCACAGTTTGAGACTGGAGAGTCCAAGATCAAGACACCCGCCGATTTGGTGCCTGGTGAGGGTGGACAGGGCAGATTTCTCTTCCACATAGATAATGGCTGCCATGCATCTTCATATGGCAGAAGCATCAAGAGGCTTCTTTAAGCCCTTTTACAGAGGCTCTAACCCCATTCACGATGGTGGGCCAGGCATGATCTAAGGCTCAACCTCTTAACACCACCGTGTTGGGGGTTGGGTTTCAGCCTTTGAATCTGAGGAAACACTGACATTCAGATCACAGCAGGAAGGCGTTGGCAATAGGCTTTTCCTCTTGGCCACTAGGAACAGGTTTTTTTGGAGCTTCTTTTCTGTGTGCCTGTTGTGGTTAAATGTTGCAGACTTCTGCAGCATCTTGTCTGGAGCATGTGAGAAGCCCGTTGGTTGTGTATGGAAGGTTCTACAGCTTCACTCATTTTATCTTCGAGGTCACTGGTGCCGTCAGCAGGACATGTGATCTAGGCCACTGTGTGGTAGGGTGTGTGGCATGTAGTTAACTTTATGACATTTTAATAAAAATTTGAAATAATAATTTTATTTCCATTGTGTCTTTTACATTAACGATTTTTTTTTTTTTAGATGGAGTCTTACTCTGTTGCCCAGGCTGCAGTTCAGTGGTGCAATCTCAACTCACTGAAACCTCTACTTCCCGGATTCAAGTAATTCACCTACCTCAGCCTCCCAAGTAGTTGGAATTACAGACACCCGCCACCATACCCAGCTGATTTTTATATTTTTAGTAGAGATGGGGTTTCACCATGTTGGCCAGGCTGGTCTTGAACACCTAACCTCAAGTGATCTGCCCACCTTGGCCTCCCAAAGTACTGGGATTACAGGCATGAGTGTCTGCACCTGGCCGACATTAACATTTTCTAATTATTTTTGCTGTATGTGCCAATTCTAAGTCTGTGATTTTTTGTGGGTGGGGACTACTTTACTGTGACTAATTTGAGAAGCACTCTAATAGATGTCTCTGATTCTGAAAAATGTTTTGTTAAAATATTTTAATAACTTTGAAGTTATATTCCCCTTTCCATTTTGAACAATATAATTTGTTTTACACCTTTAGCTAGTATGTTCTTTGTTGCATTCATCTTTATGAGTGTTAAATAACCATCATAAATATGCTCCTTAAATTGTTATGTAGTATTCTGTTTATCTTTTGTAGTTTTAAACTTAATTTCCACCTTGTCTAAAAATAATATTGCTTTTCTTGTTTTCTCTTGTCTGGTATTGATTTTTCCATCCCTTTATTTCTAACATTTTAAGAAAAAAATGAATGCATACACTTACTTAAGAAAATGTACCTACTGCCCATTAACTGAAATTGTAAAAATAGTGCAGAAATGTTGTTTATTCTAACATAACAGTTTTAGTCTCTTAAAAGAATTTGACTCAATGATAGTAAAACAATTGCTATATTTGGATTTATTCTTTTTGTTTTATGTTAATAATTCATTTTGGTTTATTATTTCCTTTGTTTTCCTAATTTTGCTGATTCAACTTTTTGGGTTTTGCTATTGATTCACTTTTCTTTTTTTCTTTTTTTTTCTTTGAAGTTTCAATAAAACTTTTCCATTTCTTTAATAGCGCTCTTCCCTGCACCTGAATCAAACAAAAAAAAACCTCTCCACCATTATAGGAATGCTCAATAGCAACTCTTCCCTCACTAACATTCTCTGTGCTTTGTCTCAGCACCTCCTCACCTCAGTCCTGACAAACGAGGCCTTTAGTATATGCTGAAGTCATTGTCTCACCATAATAATCACCCCCTTCTATCTTACGTATGAGTAGCATTATTGCCTTTGACGTCTCTTTCCCCATGATGTGTTGTCTTGCAGTAGTTTAATTTGGAGCAAGTTTGAAACATAGTTTGCATATGTGATTGTCTGCAATTTCTAAAAATTACTCAGTTCTGGTTACCTCATCATTCATTATTTATTAATTTATTTAATAAATACATACTATTTAGTATGATACAATCAATGCTTTAAGAACTTTATCAATATTAAATGAATTAGTATTATATGAATGCTATGAGTCATATAAGTACTGTTGTGTCTAATTTATAGAAACTGAAGTATGAAGAGTCAAATTAACATGATTTAGATCAACATAGCTGATAAGTGGTGCATGTATGATTTAACTCAAGAAATCTAGCTGCAGAGATAGCTCTTAGACTAAATCATGGTACACTTATTTATATTTATATATATTTCAATTTATGAAATTTAGCTTCATACACACACACACACACACACACACACACACACAAGGTTCACTGCACACTAATGATTTATTCCAATTAGATCTTATTTCTTGATCTGTTGTTTTACTATGTTTGCATTTGTTTCAAATTTTCCTAACAGGTTACCCGGGTTTTACAGTCTCCATTGATGTAGTCAGAAAGAGCTTTATTTAATCCTTAAAGGGAAGTATGTTAGCTGAAAGAGAATTCCTAAATGACAGTCTTATTTTAGTCTCTAGCCCTACTTCCTTGGTCTTCTGTTTGCAAGGAAGAGATAAAATACCTGAAATGAACTGATCATTATTATTAGGCTCAATTTCAGACTTTTCTTACTTGAAAGAGATGGTTGTCTATTATTTGTTCACTATTATCAATCATTATCAGTTCTTTTCTTGTCTTGAATATCCATACTGCGTGTGTTGACTTTCCTGGATATATTGTCTAAGTATCTGACATTTTCCGACATAAATTTCATCTTCTTGTATGTTTGCTCTTTGTTTCAACTTTTTCCTTTGATGTTCTAGTCCACATTTTATATCTCAAAAGGGAGGGGCCTTTTCTCCAACTTACTTAGCCACTTTTCAGTTCCAGAGCATCTTCTCTGTGTAATTCTTCAATATCCTTACGTTTTCTTATTAGAAATTTGTTGATTGTCGAGTTTTCATCTCTTCTACAGTAACGCCATTTCATAAAGAACACGTTCTGAATTTTTTAAAAATTTACTATTCTCTACAGATTCTAGGTTCTCTTAGTTGGGTAGTTATTTTGATCGGTGTCATTTTCTGGGTAAAATTTTGGGGGCTGGGTATCATGACTGGGAGGGGTCCTGATCCCCACCACTGGCCTCAGAGTTGGAAACACTACACATCAGCCTGAAGCTGCTTGGTTCAGGACATCCAGATGGGAAGATGTGGAGTTTAAAGTGGAGAACGCTAAGACCCTTAGTCTACACTCTTCCCCAAATCCCTCATCTGAATATGTGCTATTTTCCTTTAAATGGACATCCATTTTTAAAACTATAATTTCCTTTACAATCAGTATCTATAGTAATTTATACACTTACTATATAAGATGTGCAAACCCTTAAAATATGCTCTGGAAATAATACAATTATGAACACATTTTGTCCTGGTTCTTCTGAATCTTCAGATTTGTGTGACAACAGGTGAGAAAGCAACTGCAAAGGATACAATGTCTTATGTGCCAAGACTGGAATATGTGTGTTGCCGCACAAGGACACTACAGAGCAAGACAGCCTTCCTACAAGGGAGTAGCTCAGCATGTTCAAAGGACACTACCTAAGATAACCTAACTACCCAAATAAAATAACTGAGACACAGGCAGCAGCTCATTCAAAGCTCAAAGCCAGAGAGCATTTGGTATCCTAAGGAAGTTAAAATACCTCTGTGTAGCTCGAAAAGAAGTCCCATGGCAGGGCGCAGTGGCTCACTCCTGTAATCCCAGCACTTTGGGAGGCCAAGGCAGGTAGATCACTTGTGGTTAGGAGTTCAAGACCAGCCTGGTCAGCATGACGAAACCCCATCTCTACTAAAAATGCAAAAATTAGCCCAGTGTGGTGGCATGCACCTGTAATCCCAGCTACTCGGGAGACTGAGGCAGGAGAATCACTTGAACCCAAGAGACAGAGGTTGCAGTGAGCTGCGATTGTGCCATTCCACTCCAGCCTGGGCATCAGATCAAGACTCTGTTTCAAAAATAAAAAAATAATAATCATACGAGGCCTTTAGCATGGATCCTAACTTAATCTGACTGGTGTTCAAAATAAAGAGAAAGACTGGGCACTTAAAGAGATGCAAGAGATGTGCTTGTGCAGAGGAAAGACCTGAGAATAGAGAGAAGGCAGCTGTCTGCAGGACTAGGAGGGAAGCCTCGGGAGAAACAGTCCTGCCAGCACCTGGGTCTTGGATGTTCCATCTCCAGAATTGTGGGAAATAAATTTCTGTTAATTAAACCAGTCGGTATGGCATTTTGTTTCGGTAGCCTTAGCAAACTTTTAAACAAATAAAATATTTTGATCAAACACATTAAAAATTGCAAGCAAGTAGACTCCTTAGGAGGCCATTACAGTTGTCAATCAAACAACAAATCAGGATCACCTTATCTGAGTAGTGCCGGTGAGTATAGCATGTAGATGTGTGAGCAATTAGGTTTGGAGGTTATAGAGTTGGTTACTGAGTCTATGAAAAGAGAGAGAAACGAAATCGAGTTGATACCCAAGTTGATGGGGGTGCCAATTGTTGGAGTAAGGAAAACAAAAAATTAGTTTGGAGGGTTCCCACTGAAATAATGAGTTCTGTTTGATCTTTGTGGAATACTGAGCTCTTATGAATCACACAAGAGGAGATGTTCAGAGTGTGTTTGTCACTCAAAGCTTAATAAGGGGATCCAGACTTGGATATACCCACAAAGATGGTGGTCATTAGGGGCACGAGATGATTTTGAGGGAAAATGTCAAGTGCAAAGGAGTAAGTTGCCAAGACAGAATAATAATTTTTAAAAAGCAGTATTTAAGATGCAGGCAGAGGACAGAAGTTCCAGTAGCAGGAGTGAAAAGGAAAAGTCAGACTGGAGCATTAAATAAAGTAGAATGTAGAATGAGGCATTTCAAAGAGAAACTATTCTAGGAATATACAGGTGTTATAGACAGGTTAGGTTTTTCAGAGTACAAGTGACCATTAGAGTTAACAGTGTGGAACCCAAACGTGAGTTTGCTGACGGTTGTGACAATGGAGAGACAAAGATGAGAGGCAGAAGAGGGGAAAGCAGGTGGCATTGGATCTGGACATGGTAGGGAGCTAGAGGAGGCAAGAGAGGCTTCAGAGGGTGATGCAGGTCTGACGCCTCTGAAGAGAGAGGGAGGAAGAGGGTCGATTTGAGAGAGCAGCCTGCAATTGCAGTGCTGTTGTAGGAAAGTTTAGGTGAGGCCTCATCAGTTCTCCATGCCCAATAGATGTCCTAGAACCAGAGTTGCCCACTGGGGGAATCCCATGTCCTGCAGGCATGAGCTTCCACTAGTTAACAGCTGTGTGCAGGCACAGGCTGAAGGCAGCAAGGGAAGGTGGGAAGATGGTGTCAGTGAGGGGTGGACCCCAGTGAGCAGCAGCTGGGCTGCCAGTCAGTGACATCCCTGCAGCAGGATGATGTCGGAGCAGCTCTGCCAGAACCACGGAACCAGGGCACATGAAGATGTTGAAGATACGGAATCCAGAGGAATCAACAGAGCATAGTCCTCACAAAGACGTGAGATGGCGTGCAGAGTATTACACATGCAGAGTACTGGTTTAGGGCAGGGTGAGGAAGGCTTCTCACTCTGAAATCAGTATTTTTTTTTTTTGGAGAGGTGATGGTAAATCAACTTTAGTGAGTGGGCCCTCCTGAGGTACATAAATAACCCGCAGGCTGTCAGATACGTTTTTGATATTTTATAACTGAAATTCACAAAACGAAGTCGTTGCTGCTAACTTTTGGATTTTCTGGGATTTGAAAGGCTGCCATTACACTGATTTCTAGATTTAGCAATTTAAAGTATTTTTCAACGGCCTAACATAATGCACTTAATTTGGTCCTTTGCTGTGAATTTCTAGACTGTTACATTCTGCAGATGAATGAAAAGAGAATTGATTATTTTAGCATTGTTGTGTTATATTTATTAAAAACAGTAACTCACATCAGAGGACTGATTCAGTTTTACTCACAGTTTTTTACATGAATATCTACATTAAAAAGATATATTCTATATGTACTAGACTTTTTTTTTGCAAAAGAAAAGCCAGGTATGACATCAAATTGTAGAAAATTAGTTTTAACATGGCGGCCTGATTTTATCATTATATTCCATTTTTTAATAAAGATAGAAAATGTAAAGTGATTTATTGGCATGTATGAGTGAAGAAATCCACATCTAGCTATTCCTGCTTATATATGTAACATATACAAGAAACAAGGTACTGTAGAAGGATGGATTCAAACAAAAGAGGCAGAGAGGTCTTTATTGAAAAACCTGACAATATTATAATCTTAGGCAAGAAATTTAGACTTTTCCAGGTCTCATTTTTATCATATGTAAAAAAGGAAAAAAATATCAAACAATTATTTTCCATTTTCTACTGGTGGTGGTGGTGTCATTATTGTTAAATAAATTAGATAGTTGTGCCTTTGTAAGTTTGAATCTTAAAAACGTTGTATTTTAATGACATACAAACGATATGCATCAGAGTTTTCTTGTCATTGCTCTTGTTTAATAAATGGCAATAGAATATAAAACCAAGTGTATACCCTTTGGCCTAAAGTAAGTTGCTTTAAAAATACATAATGCCCAATATTCTGGACATTATGCTAACTTATTTCAAATGAATTGTATCATTTAATTAGGAAGCAATTATTTTTACCTGAAAATCTTTAGCTTTATAATAGCTTTTTAATATGGACACATTAACTGTTGACTAACATATTATTTACCTTTATAAAATCAGGTTTCCCATCAAAAAATCATCTCTCAAAATGTTAGGATATTTATGTTAGTTACAGCAATGTGGTTTTAGATGGCCCACTTTCTTCAATATAGTAGAGCTTTCTATAAGGAGGCATGTTCTTAATATGGTAGAGCTTTCTACAAGGAGGTATGTTCTTATAGCTATTCTAAGAATACAAGAATTTACAGATGATGTCTTAACATTACAGTATTTTTTTTAACATTAACAGTAATGCAGCAAGGATGTTAGATTTTATGTCGATGAAGTTTTCTTTATAATAAAACAGCTAAAAGAGTGCATATTTTCCAATGTTGCAATCTGTATGTCATTATAATATAATATCATGACCAAACATTATAATTGTTCTGAGGGATTTTCTTTTTTATATGCTGAAATCTACACAGCCATTTGTATATCTCCATCTAGTGACTTGGCTTGTTAATAAGTGCTTATATTGTCAGGCAGATAAAATCTATTTGGCCATAATTTCAGATTCTGCTGGTAGAAGAGTAGGAAACTGCCAGTGCATCAGAGAGGAACTGTTGATCAGTTTTGAAATGAACAACCAAAAACTGAGTGATGCTTATATAAGCCTATTTACCTTTTCTAAATCAGCATCTCAAAATTCCTTGATTAGAAAAATTTACTCTAATTCACAGAAGATTTTGTCATTTTATGTATGAAAATCTTACATATATATTCCTGAGAGCATGAAATACTTTTATTTGATTTCATAAAATGCAGGCAGACTGAATATTTTAAAAGGTCTTTTACTTTATGAATTTATACATAAATATGAGACTATTTTGTAACACAGACTCAAAGTAAATGAATACTCAACAAAAACAATAAAGCTCAAACTCTATATTTTTAGTTTGTCATTAACAGCAATTTTGGTCCATGTTAGCTACTCAATAAATATTGTTAATTTTATGAAGAACTGAATGATTTAAGGAAACCTGGAGTTCATTCTAGTATGTGGGTTAGGAGATGAGAAAGTCTGAAGGGAAATTATTCCATCTGCTTGGAAAAAATGAGAGAAAAATTCTGACTTCAGAAATTAGACTAATGGAAGATGAAGTGTTCTGGGTCTAAAGATCGCAAAAACATGGCATGGAATGGTGCAAATTTGTCCTTGAAAGCACAAAGCTTTAGATTTTCCCTATTTACCACTGGGCTGAGGATGCCTGACTGTAATGTTTGCAATTCAAAAAAAGTCCTGTACCAGAGTACATTGTGTGAATTATTTATTTAACAAAACCACAGTGTTTCTCTGAAGTTCGATTTTCCTATTTCTCACTCTCATCCAGGGAGGCAACTCAGCGTAAATTTTATGAGACAAAAATATGGCCCATGGTGAACTTTGCTAACCTTTAAGCTTGATATTCATGGAAACATACTTTGACCCATCCTCCGGATACTCCGGTAACCCTGACAGCCAGCATACACACAGAAGAGGCATCACACATTGAGTTTATGACAATGCTAACTAACGACAGAGATAGAGTGGAAATATTTTGGTAGTCCCTTATTAAATTTACTGCTATTTTTACAAAAACAAATTACAGGACCCAGCGTGGTGTCTCACGCCTGTAATCCCAGCACTTTGGGAGCCTGAGGTGAGCGGATCACCTGAGGTCAGAAGTTCAAGACCAGCCTAGCCAACATGAAGAATTCCTATCTCTTCTAAAAATACAAAAAATTAGCAGGGCTTGGTGGCGGGCGCCTGTAATCCCAGGTACTCAAGGGATGACGCAGGAGAACCGCTTGAACCCGGGAGGCAAAAGTTGCAGTGAGCTGAGATCACGCCATTGCACTCCAGCCTGGGCAACAAGAGTAAAACTAGTTCTCAAAAAACAAACAAACAAAAAGAAAAACAAATTACAATATAATCTTAGGCAGTTTGACACACTACTTAAGCAATAGGTATATGTTTCCAACACAGATCTTAGGAGATAGTTTGATTTGCAAAGCAATTTGACCTGGTGTTACGCAGGGAGAAATGTGTTTTCTATTTAGAAGGGTCACTTTAAAATCTACCATTTACAAAACCTGAAGTACAGTAGTTCATTTATTCACAGGATCCTCAGCCTGGAACCTACATTTTTACTGTGTTTCTGCCAATATTACAGCAGGGCCCCAGGTTGTGACCTAAAGGGCATTCTGATGATCTTTATATGACAAGATGAAAGATGAGAAAAATCAATTTCTATGCCCCGAAGACATAACTACCAGCACCGGATTTCGCTAGACCTTGGCTGCTTTATAGCAACTTAAATAAGAATCCAAAACTATTAGGACTGTTGCGAGATTTACTGTAGAAATATCCGATACTATATTTTTTGAAAATAGCAAAAGTAAAATGTCACAAGGATGTGTATAAAGGAAAGAATTGAAAAGAACTCAACAAAGCCAAATTATTTTTGCTACTCTCATCATGGACTATTTACTAATCTCCACCAGGACAATGCACAGAGAGCATAACATAAACTTTTATCATCTAAAGTAGACGGGTTGGGTTTTTGACATTTATAATTATGCCTTAGTCAATTTTGAGGACAGTTTTATAGATACTTTCAAATTTTCAAGTAGTCCTTGAGAGTTGGGAGTCATTGCTTATATGTTAAAAGGGAAGCAAGCTAACATTTCTTAAGGATCTACAGCATGTCACTAAATTGGAAAACCATGCCCTATTCAATTTTCATAGTACCCCTATGAGAAAGATATTATCACTTCCCCTTTGGGGTAAGGATACTGGTTTGGTTTTTTTTTTTTTTTTTTTTTTAGAAACCTGTCCAAGGTCTCAGAGCAGGCAAATAAAAACTCTAGACTTCATCCTAGATTGTCTAATGCCAAGTGCAATGCTCCATTTAAAAAAAAAAAAATCAGAAGCCATACGAAAATGACCATTTCCTTTTGGGTTTATTTGTTTTTTCTTCCCTGCTTATATTAATGAATCAAGTCTGACTTATTTCAGTGCCCATAATATAGAGTAAATATTTGTTTCTGGAGTATATTTGCACATATGAACATATATGTGCTACATGAGTGTATATATTCACATAACAAGACTATATGTATTTCTTCTTATTTGAAACTTTTCAGAGACATGCATAGTATTGATTTATATGATTCCAAAAAATAAAGTTTATAAAAAGAAAAAGCTGTTATGGAGAATTGGAGCTTTTAACATTTGAAAAGCACTAATGGATCTGGTGAAAAATATGCAATGTATCATCCTATTTATAGAACTCAGCATTCCCTCTAAGTAGTCATGAGGTTATATTTACATTGTTCTGAGCAGCACCATCCATGAAAGTGTGAAGACACTTTATACCATTTAGCACTTTGTACTTTCAAAATGCTTTGTAATCACTTTATTATTTATATCAGATGAGGCCTATGATTATTAAAAAATAGTAGTCTAGAGTTTTGATTTTCTTCTCAAATCCATTAATGCCTATGCTTATAGGATGGAATGAATAGATAGTATTTATGGAATTTAAAAATAAACTCATTTAGTAGTACCTGTTCCAAGGGTGCAACTTCCCTTTGAAAATAAACTGTACATCCATGTGGAAGGCATTTATCCTCTCTGAGCCACAGGGACCTGTTTTTAGAAAATGACGTGTGATTCATACAACCCATCGTATGCCTATGGGAATGTGGAATGAACCCCAGCATGACTGTGGAAAGAAATGTTTATAACTCTCACATGTTTGAATAGATACAATGAGCAATCCATTAAATTCTCATATTGACATGCGAATGATTAAAACTTAGAGAAAGTCTCATTGTAAAAATCAAAACCATTAGAGATAATGCAATTGCATCGATATGACCAAAATCTAGCTCTGGAGGAACTGATCCCAACCTTGTGAAATGGAACAGAACTTCTCTAGAGGGCCGTTATTGTTGGAAACTAGTGACGTTTAACAAGGCTCCACTAATTTTCTATTTGACTTAGAAACGTTGAGTTTGTTCTCAAAGGTCTCATGATTTCAGAGGGCTTCTCTGGGCAGTGCTTAGGGCATATATTCGGAAACAAAACAATAAAAACAACAATTCTATTTCTAGACTAAACAGATTCACAGATACATTTTTCTCTCTTCATATTCCAATTAGCAGCTAGACAAATGAAGTACTTTTTAATGAGGGTAAGGGAGTTTCTACATCTGAGTAAGTCCAGAATACTTCTGGAATCTCAAAGTTCTACCAAAAAAAAATGTTCAAGAAGGAAAACTTAGATACGTTTATGTTATGATGTTATAATTCAGTGGTGTGATGGTTAAATTTATGTGTCAACTTGGCTAGGCTCTAGGGTCCAGGTTTGGGGTTAAATATGAGCCCAGATGTTGCTGCGAAGGTGTTTTTTAGATGTCCTTAATGTAGATTAGTAGACTTGGAATAAAGTAGATTACCTTCCAATGTGTGAGTGTACCTTTTTCAATCAGTTGAAGGCCTTAAGAAAAAAATTGAGGTCCTTGAAGAGGAAGAAATTCTATCCGCTTTGTGACTTTGAGCATCAACTCCTGCTGGGATTTTTAGTGTCCCAGCCTGCCTGGAAAATTTTGAACAAGCCTCCCCATAATATTCCTTTCTCCTTCTCACTTTCTTTTAGCTCTGTTTATCTGAAGAATCTTGGCTGATAAAAGTGGGATATGATTCTGGAAAGTAAAAATCACATGCTTATTTATATAGTGGCGACATCTGCACTCCCTAACAAATGTACAAACACCTCAGTTCTTCCAGAAGGTAAACCATGTAGCTTTTTACTGCAAAATGATGACTTGACATCATATTGTGATCATAGTGTACTTCAGGTACAATTTTTTTTAAAGTAAGCAGTAACAAAAATAGTGAATACATTTACTTATGCCCAAACTTCAAAAGATACATCTATATGTCTGAAATTCTGAGAAAATTATTTTAAATATGACCCAAATTGACCAATATGAATAACACACTATGTCTTCCTGAATACACTCTTTCGATAACTCATTGCAGAGAACAGCAAACCAGTAGAACATGGGCTGGAAGAGCCTTCCCAACCTGTCCTCCTTTGCAGGAAGAATGATGAGCTATGGGCAGAGGGGATCATTTATTCTTGAAAAATGTTTGCCACGAGACGTCAAGAGCCTTCATAAGCTGAACCCTGCCAGGCTATGAGCACAGACCATTAGAAATCAACGTAAGCTTGGAAGTGTTCGAATCCTTCTGGATTCAGTAGGCAAAACACTGGGAAGACTAAAGATGGGGAACATCCTGACTTCGAATTAGAATAAATAGAAATTGGAAAGCAGACAGCAGAGAAACAAAAATAAAAATGAATTAGCATATGCAGAGGGAACGAAGTCTCCTCTAGGGATTTGCTTACTGCTTACCTCCTCTTCCCCTGTACTGCTGTACTGCGGGCACACCCATTGAAGAACCACTCACAGAATTTCATCGTGCTTGCTATGTGCTTGTCATTGTGCTAGAGGCTCAAGGTGCAAATCCCTAAGCGCCCTGAGAGAGTGCTGTGCAGAGCTATAAAGTGTGTAATGGAAACCCCAAAGGAGTGGAGAGGCCAGTCATCATTTCTTTTATGATATGTTAAATAATGAATACCACAACATGGTGACTGCAGTTAAAACAATGCATTGTACTGTTGAAAATTGCTAAGTGGTTAAATTTTATGTGTTCTCATCACAAATAATAAGTATGTGAATTATTACATATGTTATTAGCTTAATTAAGCCATTCCACTGTGTGTGTGTGTATATATATGTCTGTATATATATGTGTCTGTATATATATATGTTATATACATATATACGTATATACATGTTTTGTTGTATATGTATGTCTGTGTATACATATATCAAAACATGTCGCACATAATATATACAATTTTTATTGTCAATTTAAAAAATCTGAATAAGAGATGCAATGAATAATAAATTGGGCGATAAAGGGAGCTTTAGTTTATCTTTTTAACTCAGTTGATCTTTTTAACTTGAGAGATAAACTCAAGTTTATCTTTTTAACTGAGATAAACTTGCAGAGTTTATCTGAGTTAGAGGGAAGGATCATTCTGGAGAGAGGATACAACATGCAAAAATGCCTATAACAGGAGAACAGAGATTTAAGTAACAAGCAGGTGTGACTGGAGCCCAGGCAGGATCATTTGGTAGTACAGAAGGCTTCTGCAGCCACTGGGACCATGTCACACAGAGCCTTAGGGATATGCTGAAGAGTTTGGCTTTATTGCAGGAGTTGCTTGCAGGACACTCAGACATTCTAAACAGGGGATGAAAATACTGGATTTCAGTTTGCAAAAGGTTACTTGAGTTGCATTGTGGAAAATGAATTGTAAAGGGCAAGACAAATGTTGAAAAACAGGAGGCTATTTCGGGAGCTCACACAAGCACTGCTGTTGCCACGGAGAAAGAGGTAGTGGAGATTGAGGACAGTGTGTGGATGTGAGACTTTCAGAAGGTCTAGTTCAGTGGATTTCATGGCAGGTGAAATGCACAGCAGGGGATGCACCAGGGGAAGAAGAAGAAGGTGCCAGGGCTGACACTTTGGCTCGTCATTTGAACAACAGGATGGATGTATTAGTCCATTTTCAGACTGCTAAGAGGAAATAAACAAGACTGGGTAATTTATAAAGAAAAAGAGGTTTAAGGAACTCACACTTTTACATGGTTGGGGAGGCCTCACATTTATGGTACAAGGAGAAAAAAGAACAATGGCATGTCTTACATGGCAGCTGGCAAGAGAGTGTGTGCAGGGCAGCTGCCGTTTATAAATCTCGTGAGACTTATTCACTATCATGAGAACAGCATGAGAAAAACCTGCCTCCATCATTCATTTACCTTCCACCAGGTCCCTCCCAGGACATGTGGGGATTATGAGTGATACAATTCAAGATGAGATTTGGATGGGGACACAGCCAAACCATATTAGTGGATAATGCTGCCTTTTCCTGAAATATGCAAAACTGGAAGAGGCTAGGGGAGACCAAGTTACGTTTTGTAATTGCTGAATTCTTGATGCATCCAAAGAGAAGATATCAATTAAGTAGTTAGATATGCTGGAGAAAAATATAGGGCTTAGCTGTAAATATGAGACTTATTTATACTCTGAAGCATGATGGGCTAGTTGAGGTTTCTCAGGATGATCACACAGAGCAAGAAGAATGACTTGGGAATGAGATCTGAATAAATGTCACATTCAAATACTTGCAACACAAACAATTAAGGAGCAACTCAAAAAGTGAAAAGAAGCAAGGAGCATGTTAGACAAAAGAAACCAAGATCAACTTCAAGAAAGAAGACAGATCAATGCTGAAAAATCACGGGAAGTTTCAAGTACAACAGTTATTTTTAATTGGGTGTTGTATTTCCCAGCTAACGGTCACAAGTGAACTTAGCCAGAGCTGTGTGGTTAAAATGGTGCAGGTAGGAATTGTAGTTGTAAAAAGGCTGAGGAGTGGTGGATGGGAAGTGTGTAGGTCAGGTGCTCATGCCAGTAATACCAGCACTTCGGGAGGCCAAGGTAGGTGGTGGACGAATCACTTGAGGTCAGGAGTTTGAGACCAGCCTGACCAACATGGTAAAACCACATCTCTACTAAAAATACAAAAATTAACCAGTTGTGGTTGCCTGTGTTTGTAGTTCCAGCTACTTGGGAGGCTGAGGCAGGAGAATCACTTGAACCCGGGAGGCAGAGGTTGCAGTGAGCGAGATCGTGCCACTGCACTCCAGACTGGACAATAGAGTGAGACTCTGTCTCAAAAAACTAAAAAAAAAAAAAAAAGCAAAAAACAAGAAAGTGTGTAGACAACACTTGTATAAAGTCTGTGTGGTGGCTGGGAGATTAAAAAGCATATGTCTGTGTGTGTGTGTGTGTGTGTGTGTGTGTGTGTTCATGCATGTTTACAAGTCTATTGCTTCTTACACTTAGCATCATGTTCTATAGTTCCATTCATGTTGTCCCAAATGACAAAATTTCTTTTTTATGTCTGAATAGTTTTCTGTTGTGTCTATGCAGCACATTTTCATTATTCATTTATCTGTTGGTGGACACTTCGATTTATTCCATAACTTGGAGTTGTGAATAGTGCTATAATGGACTTGAGAGTGCAGATGCCACCTCGGCATATTGATTTCAAATTTTTGGAGTAAATACCAAGAAGTGGGATTGCTGGGTCACATTCTCACTTATATTTGTACTCTAAAACAACTGAACTCAAAGAAGCAGAGAGTAAAATGGTGTTCACCAGAAGCTGGGCCGTGGGAGAAACGGGGAGATGATGGTCAAAGGGTATGAAGCATCAGTTAGGAAGAATACATTGGTTTTTTTTTTAGATAAATTGTATAACATGGTGAATATTGTAAATAATAGTGTAAGTAATAAATTACTGAGAATAACTTTCAAATGTTCTCAATACAATAACTGAAATTTGAGGTGATATCATTCCCTATTGTATTTATAAATCACAAAATCATGTATAAAAGCACTTGCTACCCCATAAAATATACATCTATAACTTGTCGATTTACAATTAAAAATACTTAAAGGTGTGAGATACATATTTGGCAGAATTTTATGTAATCAAGGATTAAAATATTCAATTAGAGCTAAATGGTACTATAATTATAAAGAGCTCCTGAGTAAAATCAACACAGGCATAAAATGTCTCAGCCCTATGAACAGGTAGATTATGCCTGAAATCATTCGGTGACATACATTTGTTTTAAAATATGGATTATCATATGTAAATGTTCAATTAAAGTCTTATATATATGTGTGTACATATACCTATAGAGGAAGTGACAGAGAGAAGGAAAATGCAGATATCATAAATAAAAATCATTAATTTTTACAATGTGAGCATGACTACAAAACAGGCATAGAGAACAATATTAAACATCAGTAGCCTCTGACTACACTCTCTGATGTGATATGGTGACTGTGCACAAACTCAGTCACTATATAACAACCACAGGCATATGTGTGCCCTCTGGATATTACACCTCCAAGGGCAATTGCTGTTGTCATTGCTAAAACTACAGATTTGTGTTGTTTTTAATAGATGAATGGAAGCACACAGTGTGTCTTCTTCACTGCCTAGCTTCTATCACTTGACATTACAGTTCTGAGATTCATTTACTTGGCTGCATGTAATTGGAATTTATTTATTCTCCTTGCAGTATAATATCCATTATATAACATCCATTTATATCCACTGGATATTATCCAACATCCAGAATAATATCCATTTAAACACCAAAGGTTTTTAAAAAATATTTTCTTCTGAGCCGGGCACGTTGACCCATGCCAGCACTTTGAGAGGCTGAGGCAGGCGGATCACAAGGTCAAGAGATCAAGACCATTCTGGCCAATATAATGAAACTCTGTCTCTACTGAAAATACAAAAATTAGCTGGGTGTGGTGGCACACGACTGTAATCCCAGCTATCACGGAGGGTAAGGCAGGAGAATCGCTTGAACCCAAGAGGCAGAGGTTGCAGTGAGCTGAGATTGAGCCACTGCACTCCAGTCTAGTGACAGAGAGAGACTCCATCTCAAAAAAAATTTTTTTTTGTTCTTCTGTTGGTGAACATTTAAGTGGTGTGTCAATTTCAAATAGTCCAAATAGTGCTGCTATGAAGATCATTGTACATGTATTTTCAAGAATATATGCACATATTTCAAAATGTGGAATTTCTAGACTGTAGAGAATGTGATAATCAGGTTTCATAGATGGGGTCTATTGTAAAATCTGCACTCAATTTACAAAAATGTATTAGGCTTGCAATCAGTCCATATTCTCACCAATATTCACCTTCTGTTAATCTCCTATAGCTGTCCCTAGTGTCTCTTACTGGTACTATCATCGTTTCATTAGCAATGGGTAATTAAGTAAACATCAACAAAATGAAACATGCATTGTGTGAAATTGTAAAAGCAGGAAATGTAGGATTTACGAAGCATGTCAAGAACATATTTTAACAAATTTATATAAAAGTATTTTTAAGAGACAATCTGCTATTTACTTTTAAATATCGTAAATGTTACTTGTATTCAACAAGCAATGAACAATGAAATGAGAAGATCATGAACTGGGCTAAAAAGAAACCCGAGGGAGAGATAAGTGAGATTAAAAGGACCTTTCCAAAAAATAAAAAGGAAAACATAAGAAAAATGTGGTGCAACAGGAAATTACCATTGCAGTGGAATCAGTAAATCACATTCAAATTATTGAGAGGGCAAACTGGAGAAGTCCTTAGAAATTTTACCTAAAATTGAAGAAAAGCTAAAATTGAATTTGAAGACAATGTTGTATCAGGAATGAAAAGGATGAGGAGAGATTCAACATAAAGACAGAGCGTTGGCTTTCCCAAAGCCTGGAAAATACTTCCAACTATTCAGCTCAGATTTTTGTAAGCTACAATGCAGTTAATGATATAACTGATATATAGTGTAAAGTAATTAAACCAATCTTTCCATTAAGCAAAACTATTAAATACAGAAAAACATCCTAGATTTAGACATTAACCCATGTCGGAATTCTTCCTCCAAACTGTCTATTGGAGACACATGAGTAATATATAAAATAGCATTCTCTATGACTACTGAATATCTAGGCAGAGGTTTTACTTACATTCCAGAACCACTAAGAAATATTAGCAGGAAATTTAGAGCATAAAGTAACATGGAGGAGAGGTCTGACTACTGAAATTCACTTGTAGGAAGAGTATGTCACATGATTCCACCCAACTGCAAACCTGTTAGCAAATTCTGAGTTAATCTGGACAATGATCCTCAAGTCTCTGAATAGGCTCCAGCCTTTTTAGAGACAAGAGAAATTGCTGTGTGATTAATCTACATTACAGGGTGCAAGTGCAGCAGAGAATTACCTGGAAGGCAGAGCTGCCTCAAGTTGGAAATCAAGTCACTGTTCCTGTGGGCTCAGGTAAGGCTCTTGTCTGTGGCTGGCCATTGAAGTGCTGATGTGCTGCTTAGAACTCCTTCATTCTGGGAATGAAACAAAACTAGAACAAGCACAGTTCACACTGGGAAGAGCTTGTTTGAGAGCCTATCAAGATGGCTGAAAGCAGTGGTCAGAGGATACTACCATCTTTCCAACTCTAAATCCTCCTTTCAACCGTTTCTTTAGGCGAGGGCCCTGGTGTCCCCACAAAGCATACAAGATGCCTATTGATGTCCCAGAATCTCATCTATCCAAGGCTGCAGATGCAGGATGAAGGCACTTGCCCAGTGAACACCTTTGGGAATGACTGTGCTTCCCTCACTCTAGTAGGACGGTTTCCCTGAGCCACGGTGTCCACCACATCCTTCTGTGTCTGCATCTGAGGATGAAGGTTTGGGATTGGTGTTCTGTTTTCCGAAGAGGGACAGTGAACGGAAATACATAAACCAGTAATCAAAAATAAAAATACAAAATGTACCTTTCACAAATGGTCAAAATGGTTGCAAGTTTGCAAAATTTTTGTTTTAAAATATTTAATGGACAAAAATTTTACATACAACATGATGATTTGATATATGTATGCATTGTGTATTGATTATTACCATCAAATTAATTAACATATTCATCACCACCTATGGTTGCCATATGTGGGAAGGTGAGGACTCAAAATCTGCTCTTAGCAAATTTCAAATAAGTGCTGCAATGTTATTGACTATAATTACTCTACCATTTATTATATACCTAGAAGGTATTCATCTGATAAGTAAAAGTTTATACCTTTTGTCCAACAGCGCTCCATCCACCCCCCACCGCCACCAGCCCCTAGCAACCACTATGCTACTCTGCTCCTAGAAGTTCAATTTGCTTTTGATTTTACACGTAAGCGAGAGACTACGCAGTATTTGTCTTTCTGTGTCTGGCTTATTTCACTTAGCATAATCCCCTCAAGGTTAATCCCTGTTCTTGAAAGTGATGGGAGTTTCTTCCTTTTTAAGGCTGAATACCATTCCACTGGGTATGTGTGTTTTATTTCTATGTCAAGTTTTCTTCATCCTTTTATCCCTCAAGAGGTACTCAGTCTGATTCCACCTCTTGGCTATTAGAATAATGCTGCAATGGACGTAAGTGTGCAGCTATCTCTTCAACATACTGGTTCTGTTTTCTTTGGATATATGCCCTGAAGCAAGATTGCTGAATAATGTTCTATTTTTAATTTTAGGGAGTACTTTCATGCTGTTTTTTTAACGGCTGTACAGGTTTACATTCCCATCAACAGTGTACAGGGGTCCCTTTTACCCACATCTTGCCAACATTTGCTTTCTTTTATCTTTTTGGTAATTACCCACCCTAGGTGTGAGGTATCTCACCAGGGAGACTCTTTTGTTTGAGTAATTATGTTGAATTAACACATCAACATTTTGTAAACTGATATTGTTATATTTGACTTTAAGGGTTTGTTCTTATATTTGAAATTCGTGAAGATGAGACCAATTCTAAAATATATCGTTATTATTAATTCTGTGAACCAAGCAAACTCACCAATGTATCTTTTTGCTATTATTTTCAATCAAGTTATTAAGCTCCATAATTCTCTGTTGTGTTTTTGATTGAGATTACAGCAATATTCTAGGTTGATATACAAAAAAATGATGTCTTTACAGTTCCTTTTCTCTTCCAACAATCTGATATGCTTCTTCCTTCCTTTAATCAGGTATTTAAGCTTTTCAGTAATGTTATATGTTTGGGGTGGTTACGAATGGAATATTTTTCTATCATATTTCCAAATTAGATATTATTTTTAAGAAGTCACCAATGTCTTCAGCTTTTTAAAAAACATACCTCAACTAAAATCGCATGTCCATTCTAATTCTTCTCCTGTTATTATCTTGGATGTTCTAGGAAGATACGTGTATCATTTACAGGCAATACAGATTTGTTATTATTTTCCATTATATACATCTCATGACTTTTTCTAGTCTTCTACATTTGTTTGTTTTGCTAATACAATAAGTAGTTGCTAATCTTTCATTTAAATGAGAATTTTATCTGATCTATTACTAAATATGTATTTATAGCAAATTGATAATACATATCTCTTATGAAGATAAATAAGCTATGCAGACTTAGCTTCAAGTTTTAAGTTATAAACATATATTTAATTTAACCAAAGCTGGGTCATTTATTAAATAAGGGAAACACAAGCAGAATCAAATGGACAACATTCAATTAAGATTTTGCACCTGTGCTTAATATTACGATTAGTCTGTCTGCTCTCTAGTTTAGACATCAGGGTTTCTGGATCAGCAGCATCAACATCACCTGGGAACCTGTTAGAACTGAAAATCATTAGGTCCCTTACAGAATACTGGATGAGGCATAATGAGTTGGTGCCAGTGATCTGAGATTTTGCAATCCCAGCAGGTGACTCAAATGTACACTCAATTTTGAGAGCAACAGCAGTTGCTTTTTATAATGAGTTGAGAAACTGTGAGTTTATATCATATAGAACTTATCTGATTCTTGAAGGTTAGTAAGAAAACATCATGAAATAATATTGTCCTGATCATTGCAGAAAAAATATTGACTTTCCAAAACTTATCTTTGGAATCATTTTTCTAAGAAGAATAACTATTTTGGTTGATATGATAATTTGCATCGTTCTGAAACAGCATTCATTTATTTTTCAAATTTACTGGCATAAATATGTAGTATATTCATTTATAATGTTTATCCTCTTCAGACATCTTGTCACAAATTTTTGCATTTCTTCTGTATTTCCATCTTTTTTCTTTCACTTTTTTTCTTACATATACTGGCCAAAATGTTGCCATCTTTATTGATATTTATAGTAAAACTAGTTTTATTCAACATACTGTTGTTTTGTTGGCTTTGTTTTCTATCTTATTAAGTAATAATTTAATTTGTATTTGTATTATTCTTACCCTTTCTTTGAGTGAATTTTTTCTGTTATAGCTCTTTTCTCCTTTTTCAATGAAACACTAACTTAAATTGGTTTTTTGTCCTCCTTGTTTTCCAGGAGATAGAATTTAAGTTATGAATTTGATCTGATTGATTCTTTGCCTACATCAGCATATGATGGGATGTTTTAAGTATGATGCATTTTTGTTGTTACCCTCAGTTTTAATTTCAGTTAAGCTCAAGTAATTTAGCGGTATGGATTTGATTTTGAAGTGTCCCAAGTGGATATTATCTAGCTTTTAAAATTAATATTGTTCGGAAAACAGCATATGTGATTTCTAATTTTTAATATTGACCGACTATAAGATTAATGTGTCAATATTGGGTCGACATGGGCAAATTGCCCTCCGATATTTTATCTGTTGAAATGTTAACTATGTGTAGTGTGTGTACATGTGTATGTATATATAGATATATAGACATAGATATACAGGCATGTACTATAATATTAAGTTTATTAGTTATTTCAATCCTCTCTATATAATCTAATGTGGGTAAGTAGTATTTGAGTAAGTAGTTACAGTTTCCTACTATTAGAAGAAAAACTTTTCAAATCAACCAGCTATAGCGAAAATCAACTTAGTACAATGTTTGCTTTAGGTATGAAGGTATAATTCAAAACAATAGGGTGCACATGTTATATTTTTAAATTTGAATTAAATTTCATTTACTTCAAGCCTTGAAACTTCCTAGCTAGCTGGATATCCAAACTCGATAACTGTATTATTTTTTTGTGGTAAAAATAACACAGAACATGAATTTTACCCTCAATAATTTTTAAAGTGTTAAACACATATTGATAACCATATACACATTCTTGTACATCACCTCTACAAAACTCTTCTATTTTTCATAGCTAAAAATCTATTCTTACTGCACAGCAACTTCCCATTTCCCCCTCTCCCGCCACCCCGCCCCCAGCCACCACCATTTTGCTTCCTGTTTCCATGATTTGGACTATTTTAGTTTCCTTATGTGAGTGGGATCATGCAATGTTTGTTCTTTGTGACTGGCTTATATCCCTTACCATAATGTTCTCAAGGATCAACAATGTTAGCCTAAGACAGAATTTTCTTTTTCTCAAGGCTGAATAATATTCCATTGCATGAATGCACCATATTTTTCTAAATCTATTCATCTATCTATGAGCATTTAGGTTATTTCCACCTCTTGGCTACTGTGAATATGCTGCAATGTTCATGGGAAGGCATGACATCTTTCATGTTCTTATTTCAGTTCCTTTGGATAAATACCTAGGAGTGGCATTGCTACATCATAGAGTAGTTCTTTTTATAATTTTCTGAGGAAACTCTATGCTGTTTTTCACAGATGCTGTATCATTTTATATTCCTATTAGCAGTGCACAAAGGTCCCAGTTTCTTCACATCCTTGCAAATATTTGTTATTTCCTTGGTTGCTGTTGGTATTTTAGTTGTTGTTTGTTTTATAATGGCTATCCTAGCAGGTGTGAGGTGATATCTCATTATGGTTTTGATATGCATTTCCCAGAGGAATAGTGATGTTGAGCATCCTTTCATATACTTTCGGCCACTTGGATGTCTTCTGGTTATTTGAGTTTCTGCTGTTGTGTTGTGGGAGGTTCTTACACATTTTGGATATTAACTCCTTATCAGATAGATGTTTTTCAAATTTGAACTCGATGACTCCTTCAGTTTTCCTCTTCTGTTCCTGGAATTACGCACAAATTTTCAAAGTACAATCAACGTGCCATGCTGTTTGCAGCAAACCCTAAGAACAGGCTATTGAATATGTCGGGCGTCGTAGTCCAGTAGCAAGCACTTTACATGCATTATGTTTATTTCCTTCACATTTTGAATATGTTTCTCTGTTAGAGGATACAGAGGCACATTCTGGTGGGCTAGAACTCAACATGGAGATACAAAAGGGAACCCATTTCTACAGCCCTTCCCTCTATTTTGAACTCTCTTGAATCACATACATGGGCATTCTCTATGTGCTCTCTAGCAAACAAATGTGGTCGTCTCCACGTCCATCTCACTCCATTTGGGCCTGAAAACATCTTGTTCCAATTAACTTTTAATTCTTTACATCTACCTAACTTACTCATTCTTTCTTTCACTGGTTAATATTTTACAATTTCTATATTAAACAGGCTTCTCTAGAGAAACAGAACATATCATGAGAAAGAGAGTGAGGATGACAAGGGAATGAAGGAAATATGTCAAACACACTATTTGGGGAATATGGCTGAGGTTATATAGGAATTTTTGTACCTTTTTAAAATATTTTTTTCACCTGAATTTACTTCAAAATAGAAAGATAAGAGAATAAATAAGGAAATATTCTACCAACTGATTGAGAATCATGGCATTTCTAGATTTATCTTGTCATAAATCCCATGAGTTCAAAAGCTTTATGTTGCTGTTGTTGCCGCTGTTAAATGTTGGAAAACAGTACATCAAAATGCAGCTATTTATTTATTATTTATTTATCCATTTACTTTTGAGACAGGATCTCATGTTGTTGCTCAGGCTGGAGTGCAGTGGTGAGATCTCAGCTCACTTCAGCCTCCACCTCCCAGGCTCAAGTGATCCTCCCACCTCAGCCTCTCAAGTAGCTAAGACTACAGGTGCACACCACCACACCTGGCTAATTTTTATATCTTTTAGTAGAAACAGGGTTTTGCCATTTTGCTCAGGCTGCTCTTGAACTCCTGAGCTCAAGCGATCCTCCTTCCTTGGCCTCCCAAAAGTGCTGGGATTACAGGTGTGAGTCACTGTGCCCAGCCAAGAAATTTATTTATAGGTATAGTAATTATTTTTCTTGTAATACATAACTTTATATGTTTCACAAAAATGTACCACGAAGCTCCATTTTGCAAATAAAAGTTTCCTGCAATACACACACCAGAAGTATAAGCTAACAGAAGACAATTTAATTACTGATTATACGTGAAACATGGGAAATTAATATCAGTTGCATCTTTCAGTGTTTACATGTGTATTTTTGACATTTTGATAAGATAGTCTATATTGCATACACTTCAAGTTCTCTCTAAATTTTTTTTGTTTTTTGAGACAGAGTTTCACTCTTGTTCCCCAGGCTGAAGTGCAATGGCGTGATCTTGGCTCACTGCAAACTCCACCTCCCACTTTAAGTGATTCTCCCACCTCAGCCCCCTGAGTAGCTAGGATTACAGGCATGTACCGCCACAGGCAGCTAATTTTATATTTTCAGTAGAGATGGTTTTCTTCTTGTTGGTCAGGCTGGTCTCAAACTCCTGACCTCAGGTGATCTGCCCGCTTCAACCTCCCAAAGTGCTGGGGTTACAGGTGTGACCCACCTTGCCTGGCCTCTCTCTAAAATTTAAATTATTATAAACAATAGTGAAAGAGAATTGCAGTCTTAACCATAATTTATTAGGGTATGATTATATTACATAAGATGTAGTTAGGATGAAAAAGAATGCAAAGAGAATGTATAGACGATGATTAATAAAACCATATGACTATATTTGATGTTAACATATAAATTATGTACAGGACGATGATTCTCTATTTCAACTCAAAAAGAGAGGATGATTAAAGAAGATGAAAATATGCATCTTCAACACTTGATAGTGCATTAACCTAAAGTCCTCAGACATTCTTTTATTTTAGCTCTCATCAAATAATAATCATCAGTTCTCAGTTTCAAACTCCTGTTCCCTGGAGAAAAAATACCCATTAAATAAAGATGAAAATGCCTTGAAGCAGAATAGCTCAGAGATTCAAGGCAATATTAAGGGATTATAAAATAATTTCATTTATTATTTTCTATATCAATAATAATACTGCATTTGCATGCCAGCATTTTTAAAGTTCATTCAATTTGCTATCTTGTTTGAAACTTCAATAAAATCCTGTGATTTTGTGAAGAGATATTGTTATCCTCATTATGCTGATGAAGCAACAGATGAAACTGAGAGAGAAAAGTAGCTTTCTCAAATTAACAGAGCTAAATAAATGGGAGATACAAATCTCCAAATATGAGACACATCAACACTGTTTATGGCATTTAGGGAATCTGAAAATGTTCTAAAATATTCCTTATAAATTAATCATCAGTTGAATAAGATGGGTAGACATAGTTATGGATATGAATACATAGATGTAAACAAAGATATGAGTAGGGACATAAATATAATCAATGACAAAGTTCTTATAAAGAGAAACAATTCCCTTAGTGGATCCCGGTGTATGCAAAAATTCCCTTGATAGAGCACAACTGAAAAGTCTGCTGAATTTTAAATACATTGACAATGTTGTGATGTATGGTCATCTGGAAGGAAGGTAAGATCAATGGATGATACAAGTGCAAGGAAGTGTGTCTCCATGGGGTTAAAGAAACTGTGCTATAGGCTTGTCCTTAATTCTGAATGAAACAAAAATTAACAGTTTTTCCTTTATGAGTTTACGATCACAAGCCTAAATCTACATTGTTTTGAAGCTAGAGTCAAAATATCCATATAATATGATAAATTGCAAGCTAAAAGCTCCTTTGAAAGCAGGGTTCCTCATGAAAGAATGTTGAATTTTATCAAATGCTTTTACTGAATGTATTGAGAAGCTCATGCAGTCTTGATCCTTCTTTCTGTTAACGTGATTATCACATTTCTTCATTTGCATATGTTCAACTATTCTCGCATGTCTGGGATAAATTCCATTTGATCATTGTGTAATATCTTTCTAATGTTCTGGTCCAAAACAGTTTTGAAAACTAGCTGAGCAAACTGCATTAGATTTCAAGACCTAATAATAATCATCCATGACTCTCAGCTCTGTCTTCTGGGATCTCAGCTCTATTCTCTGAGTAAGCTTTCTTTTTCATTACTTCACTTTTTTTTCACTATGAGACATATATTTAATAATCATGGTTGCAGATGTATACTAACTTAGAATGTTATTACTAGTGATAGGTGAATAGCCTCAAACTGAAACAATTACTGTCCATTAACAGCAGACTGGATAAACTGTGATAAATTTTCATAATGATATGTGCATAGATGTGAGAATTAATAAACTGTAACTTCATGCAAGAATATGTATGAATGCCACAAATAAATTACCGACTAAAAAAGACAAAAGATAAAACATATAGAATGATTCCATTTGTGTAATCTACAAAACTTGTCAAAATTATGTTGTTAGAATTAATGTGGTGGTTACCTTAGAGGGCTACTGGACTGAAATGGAATCGGGCAGAAGAAAGAGATTTGGGAGATGCTGGTTCAATTATGTTTCTAGATCTGGGTTCAGTTAGTGAAAATCCATCAAAAGCATTTATTTTTAATATGCATATCTATGCATGTAAATCATATATTAATAATATTTTAAATGTTGATATTAAATTATACTAGGTAGAGATCACATATAAATAAAGCAGGTGAAATTTAAGGCATTCTAACTTTATTGCTTTGTGTCTAAAGATACTGATTAATGTTAGGATTTAATTAAAGATCTAAGAATTTTAAGGGTATCCCAGAAAATAATGGGCTACCTATTGTGTACTCGAATTCATGTAATTTTTTTTTCTACCACTAGGTAAAATTATTTTCAATAGGTTTTTCATAGATTCTTTCTCACTCCAACAACTTAAGTCATTATTACTGTGTATTGTACACATGTGCAGATATGATTTGGTCATGGCACTGATAAAAATCTATGATCTTTTTAAAAATTTTTAGTTTACTTTAAGTTCCAGGGTACATGTGCAGAATGGGCGGTTTTGTTACATAGGTATATGTGTGCCATGGTGGCCTGCTGCACTATCAACCCGTCTTCAAAATCTATAATCCTTAAAATGGCTTGAAAAAGTGCTCAGCATCACTGAGCATCAGAGAAATGCAAATCAAAACTACAACGACGTTATCAGTTCACTCCAGTTAAAATGGCTTTTAACCAAAAGATAGCCAATCACAAACATTGGTGAGGATATGGAGAAAAGGGGACCCTCATACACTCTTGGTCAGAATGTAAATTAGTATAAGCACTATAGAGAGCAGTTTGGATTTCTTCAGAAAACTAAATATAAAGTGACCAAACACTCTAGCAATCCCATTTCTAGGTATGTATCTGAAAGAAAGGAAATCAGTATATTATAGGTATGTTTGCACCCCCATGTTTGCTTCAGCACTTTTTACAATATCCAACATTTGAAATCAACCTAAGTATCTATCAGTTAGTTGAATGGACAAAGAAAATACGGTGCCTACACACAGTGGAGTACTATTCAGTCATAAACAAAGAATGAGTTCTGTCATTTGTACCAACATGGAGATCATTACATTAAGTGAAATAAGTGAGGCACAGAAAGACAAACTTGGCATTTTTCTCAACTTATCTGTGAGAGCTAAAAATGAAAATAATTTTCAAGGTGCAGTGGCTCACTGCTATAATTCCAGCACTTTGGGAGGCTGAGGCAGGTGGATGACCAAAGCTCAAGAGTTTTGAGACGAGCCTGGCTAACATGGTGAAACCGTTGTCTCTTCTAAAAATACAAAAATTAGCTGGGAATGGTGGTTCACACCTGTATTCCCAGCTACTCAGGAAGCTGAGGCAGGAAAATCACTTGAAAAGTGGAAAAGGGCAAAGTGGAAGTCTCATGAGTCCCAGGTGAGGCCTTTGAATCCATCTGCACTTAGGATGCAGTTGGTCATCATAGGTATGAGTAGGAGGTATGGACCACCTTTATTCAGTGAAGTTCTGGGATTCCCTTATGTTTTATGTTTTCTAGCCAAGTAGCAGCCACATCAGGGCTACAAGACTAGCTCCCATTTCTCAGTAGTGTTGCATGATGTCAATATCACTGACTTATCAACTGCAGTTGCATAATGTCAGCAAACAATTTCTGCAGTGAACTACAGATGCTTTTCTCTTCACATGTTAAGTTCCATTGGATCATCACATTTTAAAATGTTAATAGAATTTTTTTGAGTTTACTGGGGAAGGAGGATTAAGTGAAGACTTAAATCCTCACAATTCCTAATCATAGAGATGAAAGCTATGACACATTTTCCTTCTAAGAGTTTGAAAGAAAAATTCCCACAATAGTGGGAATTTTCCCAAATTACATTGTGGGAGCACAAGCCATTGGAAATAAGATCCCACCTTATTTTTAGAAATCAAGCCTCTTTATAACATTCTATTCTTACATTAAGCTTCATTTAGAATGACAATATCAATTTTGCCAGTGAAATCATGAAGCAAATTATTGCCAACTCAAAAGGATAAAAGTGTTACAAAAAGAAAACTATTGATAACTTAATTGAGCTTTTAAGTTAAAATTTTAGAAAGATATGTGCCTCTGAATAATATGAGCAACATTTAAAATGTTAAGTGAAAATGTTAAGAAAAAGAATAAAATCTCAATTAAATGGTCTATACTTTGAAAGGCTAAGGAAGGGGAAAATTGATCGAAGAATATTCACCTGGGCTAAGATGACTTTATCAACCAGTAGATAATTTCAAATTCTGGAGAAAAACTGTTTTTTTAATATGTTTGTCATTTAATTTGCTTCATAAATCCTTGCTCTTAACATTTCAGAAACTACTTAGATTATAATATATAAAGTTTTTGAAAAGACATATTACCACAAACCTCTGATAATTAAAAAGTGTAACAGACATATATTAAACGAAACGTGAACTCACATACTTTTGGATTAGTTACATAAAGTGACCATGTTGAACTGTTGTCTACTTGCAAATAAGAAGTATTTACAAACTGGTTATACTAAACAGAAAATTATACTCAAAGACTTTTGTAGAAAGCAATTAAAATTCAACTGTATGAGATTTATTTTGGAATCATTAACTGCATTCTTTTTGTTTGCAAATAAATACTCTATTAATAGCTCTGAAGCCACATGCCATGCGCATGGCGAGGAAGTCCTAAAATATAAAGCAATCAGTATGCTGACCAGAATACAGGGAAATAAAGACATGCTGGGCTACAAAGGACATTTTGCTATTTCTAGACTATTAAACTACTTACATTCCTTGGAGATATGTGACTTATTTTGGTCTCTAGATCTAATTTTCCTAATTAATGTTTAAGTATTCTTCAAGGGATTTTTGATGTAATAAGATATACCTACTTGAAAGTGGACAAGTTGTTTGTGTCCGTAACTAATTTTTTGTGAAACTCTTCAACATATTTAGCAAAATTAAAATACCATTCAACCGACAGTTATTAACTAGATTGGGGATTTCACTTTATATCCTTAATTAGGATCACTATTAAATAATAAAATTGGTTATTTTAGCTATTTTTAAGTTTAAATAGTAATAAAATCATTGTCTTATCTATATCGAGACCATGAGTAAATATTTATGACTAGACAACGATTTTTGATAGTTGTCATCCACTATATGTTGAAGGGATTAATATATGCTTCTACATGAGACATTTTTATGTAGATTAAAAAAGAAAATAATTAATGTGAATCAATTTTCATGTGAAAACCTGGCTAATAAAGAGAGATAATATTGATATTCCATCTGAGCAGCAACGAACAATCACATCAAATGATTTATTACCTAGCTGCTAAACTAAACTTTTTTCCCTATGCAAATTAAAATAACCAAGGAATTTGGTAAAATCTATCTTGAAGCAGGTATCTCAAGGAGAAGTGGAATATTAGGCAATAAAAAAATGTAAGTATGGTAATTTTTTTCCTCTTAAAGAGGGTAAAGGATAAATCAGTTGGACACAAGGAGAATAGAGTTTAGAAACCATATGTGTCTGAGCACAGCCCATTTGCATCCTGGTTGGTACATTTGGATTTTGGCAAAACTACATTTCACACTGGCTTTGGTCCTTAGCTATCCAATTACTGAAAGTGCTACTGGTGGTGAGTCTGGAAGGAATCCTGAGTCCTCACACAATCCTTATCTTCTTGGAAAAAATAATTTGGCCCAAAGACATTAGATTTAAGACATAAACAAGAATCTGGTGAAGCAAAGAAAAGTATAGTTGGAAGAAATGAAGCAGGCAACTCCAAAGATTGAGTGCGTTGCCCAAACTTTGGCTCAGGCCCTTATGCAGTTATATCCCCTGTTTTTCATCCTGGTCTCTTTCTCTCGCCCTTCGCTTTGGGTAGGCTGTTAGCTAATCATGGCATGCGCCATTTGTTGGCTGAAGTTACGCACATGCTCTCTTAAGAGCAACATTACCCTGCCAGCCTAGCGCCCCCAGAGGAAGGCTACATATAGGTCAGCTCCACCATTTTGTCCCTTACTGTGCAAGCCTGAACATGTCCCCAAGGGAAGGTCAAACTCTGCCATTTTAAGTTCGAATCGGAAAGTTGTTGCCCACTAGCTCAAGATATTTCCTTGTTAGGAAATTTTCCCCTCCGTGTCACTAGCCACCTGACGATCACCTGATAGTCACCTGTTTCCTGACATTCTTTGGGGCCCCATCTTGCCCTGCTGATGTCTGCCTGTCTGCCTACTCCAACAAAAGCATTACGGTGAGTGAGCTTACTTTCTTGGCGGTGACCTTGGTGGTGACATTAGTGCTGAGTGCAAAGGTGAAAACAGAAAGAGCATGTTTTGATCCATAAAATTATGCATATTTGCACTTAAATTTTATGGCCATCTCCTGACAAGGAGATTTTTTTATTTTATTTTATTGTCCCTCTTTTATGTGGAAATAAAAATTCTGAGTTTTAGCCAACAAACCCTGAAATTTACTTATGAATATATCAAAGAATATCTAAAGGAAATGTGAATAAGGACCTGTAAGTGCAAGGTTTTCATCAAAATATATCTTTATTTATAAGTCAAGAATTGTAAATTTTTTTATTTAATACTTTAGAGAAAAGTTTTAAATTTGTTGGGTGTTTCTTACCAACAAATAAATTGTCTTGCGACACTAAAGTGGGACACGTTGGTAAACATCCTTATTTGCCCATTTTTTAAAACAAATCATACTTTAACATTAATGTTGCCTTATTGAAGATGAGCTTAGTGCTTGAGAAAATGAGGAGTTAATGATGAATTTTAGACAGAAACCTCAAAGCGTTTTGTATGTTTTATATCTTTCATTTCATTACTCAACTGATTATATACAATTTTATTTGAAAATTAGGTGTACTGTGTTTCTATTTATAATTCCTATGTGGAAAACTTTCTTTCCCCATCATATCTAGTAGTTGATTTTGGTTGACAATAAAAATAAGTAATCTAGAAGTAAATGCATGAAGTTGAAATCAGGATGCTTGAGCCAGTGTAAAACAAATAAATGCATGAAAGGAAAGTAAAAAAAAAAAAGAAATACAGATGACTAAATTTGAACAGCAGTACAATTTGAACACTGTAGAAAAGGGTCATATAGACGTTTTAAAAATAAAAGTTTTAGGGAAATCATAGATTTCCAAATTCTAATTAAAGCAGTGATGCTGTGAGTCAAGTCAATCTTGAGAAATCCCTAGTGGCTGAGAAAGCCAACACTGTTAACAAGTTTCTTAGGAGGCATTTATTTCCTCCGAGATGTGAAGATAGGCAGTCTGAGGCAAATGCTTTGCACTGCAAGGACTGTCACACACTGACTTTTACTTCCTTCAAGGTCATCTAACCTGACATCTATCAGAGTGAACATAATAATTTTAAATTTTCTCTTTTGTGCTTTATGGCTTTCACATTGACAGTCTATGGACAGCACTGTCTTGGGCGAGAAAGTCAAGGACAAGAATGGTTAGCAAGCATCTTTCAATCAATGCAGCTGAGTGTCAAAGAAGAGATTTAGAAAGGGAAAATGTGTGCTAAAAGTAGCAAAAACAGCTGGGAAACTTTTAGGTAGTCTTACAAAATGACCTATGACAACAATGACGATTCACATACCAAAATTAATATTTATATATATAATTATAAGTAGTCATAGAATACCATGTTTATTTTTATGAATTTGAAATTAATAAGGTTCTCTAAATTATATCTCATGTATATTTACTTATTTGAAACTTCCACAATTATTTTTAATAATTTTATAAGATTTAATAAAAAGTATTATATAATAGGGGTAAATGCAGTTTGGTATTCTCATACTTACATTTATTTTCTACAAACCACATTTGAATTTGCAGAAGCACTACATTGAATTATTAAATAATTTCAGTACTCCCCATTTCTGGACAGCATTCTAAAGTTAATTTATGTAAAGACAGATGCATTAGAAATAAATTTACTAAATTGGGCAAAGTCTAAAAATAGCAAATATATTGTGTCTTATTTCAAAATTGTCAGTTTTTATCAAGCAGAGATGGTCACAGTAAAAACAAAAAATCTATTTAAAAATGGACATTCATGACTGGCAAGACACGGAAAACATAAAATTATACCAAGACTGAAAATATCAATAAACTTATTTATTTGAGAATGTCAGATTTTATCTAACTGAGCTATTCATGCAAAGAAAATTACAATTTCCTGAATAGGTTGTGCTTCAGAAACAGCTTTGTGCCCCTAGAATCTATACCAAATGAGATAATGCAGAGTAGAACATTTTCTCTTTAGCACAATTACCCATCACTAATTATGTTATCTAACTAGATCTTTTGATAAATTAAAAGCTGATTAAATCATCCCAAACTATGCAATTATACAACATGAAGTAATAAAGAAACCTTGTATTTTCTCTTTGCAGTTTAAGAGTAAAAATACGAAGAAAAATAGACTATAAAAATGAATTTTAACCAAGTAATTACAAAACAGTACCTTTAGAATTTGAAGACTCTGTCTTGGGCCTGGGACACCATCTCCTGATCCTCCACATTGGTTCTGAAATTGAGAAATAATGAAGAAGTTAAGTACTGCTTTTCTTATAGGCAAATCAGGAGACTTTCCTGGAAGGGAGTCAAAGGAAAAGAGGTCTTCCCTGGACACAAAATAAGAAATAAGTTTTCTTTCTTGGAGAGAGCCTGCAGTGCAAACACAAGTTCTGTGGTTGGGAGTGTAGCACTGTAACTGGCGGCAGATTGAGGCATTGAAGAAGAAGGCAATAGTGTTCTCACTTTATATTTGTGATAAATTTCAAATATTTACCATTTATAAACGGCTTTAAAGTCAGGAAATATAGTAATTAGTAGATAGGTGATGTTACAAAACTATTATTTTATTCCTCTAAAGATATTGCCAGACTGTTTCTAGTAATATAAAATTACATTGGACCAAGAGGTTTAACTCTATAAAGAAAAATATGACGTAAATCAACAAATGTGCTTTTAAATAAACAATTGTACTTGAAATAACTTTGCAGACATTCCTACGGACTAAAGATGGAAAGGGAAGCAGCATCTGAGAACTAATTCAAACTTAACATTAGAACAGCCCTGAGCAAAAGAATCACATGGCCCATTGGACTTATCATGGCCCAGGGACATGAGACAGAATACTCCTGCTCAGAAAGGACCCAAGGTCCGTCATTCATTCATGTAGTGGAGTTTAAACTGAGTATAGCGTAGGAATCCAGACCCAAGAGAGCCATGCTCAGTAAACACAGGAAACAGAGAAAAGTGTGATCACCAACCAAAGATATGAGAGAACTGTGTCTTCACCCCAAACACTCTTGCAATAATAAATCAGTGAATGAATAAGTGAATGAATGAATGTCTTCTACTCTCACATGGGCTTATGGGTCCAACTTAGACCATAGTGTGGGCTGGAATCATGCTAATCTCAGAAAATAAAGCAGTACATGATTGATGGTACTCAGTTCCAGCAGTTAAAAGAAAGCATTTTGTTGGGCAGCGTGGCTCACAACTGTAACTGCAGCACTTTGGAATGCTGAGGCAGGTGGATCACTTGAGCTCAGGAGTTTGACACCAGCCTGGGCAATGTAGTGAGGCCTGCCTGTACAAAAAATACAAAAATTAGCTAGGTGTGGTGGCACACACATGTAGTCCCAGCTACTTGGGAGGCTGAGGCAGGAGGATCACTTGAGCCCGAGAGGTAGAGGCTGCAGTGAGTTGAGATTGTGCCACTGTATTCCAGCCTGTGAAACAGAACTGTCATAAATAAATAAATGAAATTAAAGGAAGAATTTGTGTTTTTTGTAGGTAGCCTCATCCTTGGGATATGCTTAGGTATAGCCCTACCAAATGTGAGATCACAGATCAAACTCAGAACACTGAAGAACATGTTATCATAGTTAGAATAAATAGAAATAAGAAACAGCACAATACAATGCCCATAAAAACACAGACATTAATATTATGAAGATCAGACTCTATATGGAGAATGGTACTTTATTTTCCTCAATTCTAAAAGTGCTAAAGAGCCTTTTTCCTGAAAATAACATTGGTCAGAATTTGAAAGCATCTTGTTCTTTATACAAATATTATTTTTAACTTTATCTTGATTAACATTTTAATAATTGAAATAAAAAAACAATATGTTAAGAGATTAGATATAGCTAAAAAGGAGATGAAGATGGACATTAAAAATAAATATTTGTTTATAAGTTCTAACAAGTTTTTAGAGAAGTTTTTAGGGTTTTGTGTACACAATCATGTCATGTATAAACAGATAATTTTACTTCTTTTCCAATTTAGATGTTTTTTATTTCCCTTTTCTTTTTTTTTTTTCATCAAATTGCTTCTCATAGGACTTTTTATACCATGTATTAGTCCATTCTCATGCTACTATAAAGAATTAACGTAGGCTGGGTTGTTTATAAAGTAAAGAGTTTTAATTGACTCAAACTTCTGCAGGGTTGAGGAGGCCTCAGGAAACTTACACCCATGATAGACCAGGAAGCAAACACATCCTCCTTCACATGGCGGCAGGAAGGAGAAAAATGATAACTGAGCAAAGGAGGAAACCCTTATAAATCAATCATATCTTGTGAGAACTAGCTATCATGAGAACAGCATGGGGGAAACCACCTTCACGATTCAAGTACCTCCACCTGGGTCCCTTCCATGACACACAGGGATTATGGGAGCTAAAATTCAAGATGAGATTTGGGTGGGGACACAGCCGAACCATATAATACTATATTGAATAGAAGTGGTAAAGGTGGACAGCCTTGTCTTGTTCTGATTTTAGAGGAAAAGCTTTTAGCTTTTCACCATTAAGTATGGTTAGTGATATTAGCTGGGGGCTTGTCACATACATAAAGTTTATTTTGTCTGGTATAAGCATGGCCATCTTTGCTCTCTTTTGTTTTCCATTTATATCTTTTTAATCCGTTTATTTTCAGCCTACATGTGTTCTTAATGCCAAAGTAAATATTTTGTAGGCAGCATATCATTGAATCATATTGTTTTTTTAATTCATTCAGCCATGCATTCATTGTCATATATATGTAATTATATAAAGTTATATAATTATATGTATAGAAATAAATTATATAGACATAATTTTAACTAATAATTGTATATATAATATATATTTATGAAGTACAATGTGATGTTTTAATAGATGTTTGCATTATGAAATTATTAAATCAAACTAATTAACAAATTCATTACCTTGCATACTGTATTTTGTAATGAAACATTTAAAATATCTATTAGCAATAATATGTTATAATATACATCACATTATTTTTTGTAGCCGCTATTTTGTGCAATAGATCATAAGGATTATTTCCTTTCTTAGACAATATTTGAGCCTTTGATTAACATCTCCCCTGTTCCCATCAAATCCTCAACCCAGACTGTTAACCACTATTCTGGTCTCTACTTTTATGAGTTCAGTGTTTTTTAGATTTTACATATAGTGAAATCATGCTCAGAAAACCAATATATAACAACCATATGATCCAGCAGTATCACTTTTGGGTATATATCCAAACGAATTAAAATCATTCTGCCAGAAGGTATTCCTAGTCCTATATTTATTGCAGCATTATTCACAATAACTAAGATATAAAAGCGACCTAAGTGTTTCTTATCAAATAAATAGATAAGAATATGTGATATATATAAACAATGAAATACTATTTAGCCTTAAGAAAGCCGAAAATTCCATCATTTGCAACACCATCGATAAATCTAGAAGATACTGTTTTAAGTGAAATAAGCCAGGCACAGAAAGACAAGTACTCATTGTCTTTTGATAGAACAATTTAATCTAGTTAAATTTAAGGTAATTATTGAAGGCAAGGACTTACTATTGCCATTTAAAAATTGTTTTTTGACTGTTTTACAGATTGTTTCATCCTTTCTCTTTTTCTGTCCTTTTTGTGTTGATGTTTGTACTGGTGTGCTTTGATTCTTTTCTCTTTATGTGTTGCATACCTGCTACAGGATTTTCCTTTGTGGTTATTATGTGGCTTACACAAAACATCTTATCATTATAACAGTTTATTTTAACTAATAACAATTTAACTTTGGCTGCATACAAAAACTCTACATTTTAACCTCTTTCCCCCCCATGTCATTGACATCACAATGTACATCTTTTAAATATTATGTTTACATCAACAGGTTATTTTAGCTAATTATTAATTTTGTCTTCTAAAGTTTATTACAATTAAATGTGATCTACTCACCATCCTCATAGTATTATCATATTATATATTTCATCATATTATTACCAAACAGCTAATTTTATACACTTTAATATGTTTCCAAGTTGACAGTATCCTTTCCTTTCCACTTGAAGAACTCTAGTTCTTGTATGGTAGACTGGTGGTGATAAGCTTCCTCAGCTTTTGCTTGCCTAGGAAAGTCTTTATCTTCCCTTTATTTCTGAAGGATAGCATTGCTAAGTATAGTATTTCTGGTTGACAAACTGCATGTTTGTTTGAATATTAGCACATTTAATATATCGATACAGTCTTGGACTTCAAGGTATCGGATGAAAAATCTGTCTATATTCTGTTGATGGTTCCTTAGTATATGGTAAGTCTCTTTCTCTTGCTGCTTTCAAAAGTCTCTCTTTGTCATTCACTATTGAGAATCTGATTGTAATATGTCTCAATGAATATCTCTTCATGTTCAATATATTTGTGGTTCTTTGGGCTCCATGAATCTGGATGTTCATTTCATGCTCCAAATTTGTAAAATTTTTTGTCATTATTTGTTTAAATAAACTTTCTAATTCTTTCTCTTTTTTTGACCCTCTGAAGTCCCAAATTGCATATGTTGGTTTGCTTGATTGGCTCCCATGACTCCTATAGGGTTTAAGTCTTTTTAATTATTCCTCTGACTGGGTAATTTCAATGATCCATTTTCAAGCTTGCTTGTTTTTCTTTTGTTTGATTGAGTCTACTGTTGATACTCTCTACTGAGTTCTTCAGTTTAGTAATTGTGCTCTTCAGCGCCACAATTTCTGTTTATTTCTTTTTTATTATTTCTCCCTCTTTGTTGAACTGCAAATTTTGTTCATGTATTGTCTTCTTGATTATATTTAGTTGTCTACCTGTGTTCTATTGTAACCCATGGAAATTCTTTAAGAAAACTATTTCATCAGGTACTGTGTAGATCTTCATTTCTTCAAGGTCATTTATTGGTACTTTATTTTCTTCCTTTGGTGGTATTAAATTTTTCTGATTGTTCATGATCCTGCTGACCTTGATCTGGTGTCTGCCTATTTGAAAAGGTAGGTATCTCTCCCTATCTTTACAGACTGCCTTTGATAGGAAAAGTTTATCACCAGTTAGACTCTATAGAGTTAGAATTAGTTTTGGCTGAGGGGTTCCATGGGAAGGGTGGCCTGGAATTTGGAGTAGTGGGTGAGTGGGCCTAGAGCCAGAGTTCACAGGGACCAGTCTGGTGTATAGGTATGCAGGGGAGGGGGGGGCACAGTTTGTATTGATGGGGCAAGCCTGGAACCTAGGTCCTCTGGGATATGCCTGTTGCCTTGTACCGTGTGGGGCAGACTTGAGTCCTAGATCCAGGAGCCAGGGTGGGAGGAAGCCTGGAGTCTGGGACCATGGGGACTGGCTAGGTGCTAGTGTGAGCTTTTAACCTGGAGCTGCAGAAGCCAGTCTGGAGCCTGGGTCTTCAGGTGCCAGCTTGGTGCTTGGGAACATAAAGACTTACTTGGGTCCTGGAACCACAGTGATCACAAGGCATCAGAGTTTCCTGTGGCAGAGCTTATGCTGGGGTCTGTGGCAAAGACACACACCCACACTAATACATATGGACAACATGCACTCATACTATCTATATGTGCATGCATACACATTGTATATATATATATATATGAATGATATGAATAATTGTGTGTGCATGTGTGTGCTTATAGCTTAAATCTATATACTTGAGAGTCCTGTCCACTATTGCAAATGGAGTTACTATAATTTCAATTGGTTTCTCTAAGGTAAAAAAATGTTGCTGATTTTTATTTTTATTTTTATTTTTCAACTTCATGTGTTAAGTATTCAGTTATATTCCCTAGGTCACAGTACCTTGTCATTTACCAGAGCCAAACACCACTCTTATGTCATTCATTTATTTCCTTTGTCTGCATTCTTTACTGAAATTTCTCTCTCACACATCATAAACTATTATAGTCATAGAAATTCATTTGCAGTTTATTTTTATACTACTAGTAATAGTGAATTTGCTTCTTAGAATCATCAGTGATTCTGCCATGGACATGTTGGTAGTATTCTCATGGACCTCTTTGAAAAGTTTTTTGGGGTGTATAACTAAGAAGAAAATCATCTGAAAAGTGCAGCAGAATAGTCCTCAGTGTATTCTCAGAGGTCATATGCTAGAGTTCATTATGCCCAAATCCTATTCTACACTTGGCATTATCTAGGCTTTTTTTTTTTTCACAAGTTCAGTAGTTATACCATTTGTGTTATTTATTTTATTTTAGCAAATGATTTTGAATTTTGTTATTATATTTTTAACTTTGGGGATTTTAACTTCTATCAGTTTTTTTTTTTTTTGCACTCCCATCCTTATTGATTTGTGGATCATTTTCTGTGTATTACTTTGTATATGTTTTACTCATGTGTCAGTTTTAGATAATGAAACTATGTATTACTGCATCTATGTTATTGTATAATTTATTTTCACATGTAGTAGGTACATGTTAAGTTTTATTAATAGTATAAAAATTGAATTAATTATACCATATACTGGATACTCAATATTTGTGCTGAACTAAACTTAAAGAATGGACTGGTAATTTTGGCTATTTTCCATTTGACTCAAATTTTAATACATATTCAACCATCACATGTCTATTCATAGGTCTGAGTTTAATCATAATTGGATCATTCTCTCACTTAGGTATGTAAAATTGAGAATTAGCTAACATATTTCAAAAATCTACTTAAAGAATATCTTCTGGTTTTCACAAATAATGACCAATTAGTCAAAGAAATTTTTTAAACATGTCATAATATTCATGTTGACGCTTGTGACATTGGGTAGCTTTCTATCCTCAAGATTTTTTCATTTGCAAAATGAAGATATTACTAACCCCGAAGGGTTTCTGAGATATTTACATTATAAAATAATGCATGAATGACCTATTACTATGCCTGATGCAAAATAACTATTTAAAAATGCTGCATCCATTTTCAAAGTATGTAATAGACAAACACTTCATTTCTTAGCTTAGTTTGTGATATCTAAATTTAATAATCAAATAAAGGTACGGGTTTCTTTAACTTTTCAATTCTCTAAGTGGGAGTTGAACAGTGTTAATAGATTTTTCTAGCAATAAAAAAGTCTGTACCAAAGTCATTGGAGGTTCCTTATTCAATTATTTAAGTTGTACTTTGTTTCTTGGAATCGTACATTTAGGATCCTGGGCAAAGTTCTTCTCTCATTTGATTGCTCTTACTTTATGATCACATAAGTCTCAGTGACAGGGCAAAATTTATTGCAAGTAAAGTGCAGAGATTTAATCAGCATATTCTCCAAGACAGCTATGTACTCAAAATCCTTCAGCAGGCTCATACCCTATAATGCACACATAAAGTACATGTAGCCAACATTTCCAATTATTAGTGACTAAGAGTATATGCAAAAGATACTCTTATTCCCATTAGCTGAATGTTGTGCTTGGTATTATTTCAGTGATTAAGCACCCCTTGCTGTGGAGCCCAGTTTCAGGAAATGATTACAAATTATATTTGGGTTTAGATCATGGCTTTAATTTTACTAACTTTGTGACTACGGCAAATTATTTTGCCACTCTAATAACTTCTAGAGTTTTGTGAATTAAATAATGATGCAAATTTCTTTGCTCAGAGCATCAAGTACTTGGCTTATACATCCTTAGCTCTGGACTTAACGTAGAACATCTTCATAGTGCCTACTAAGTACTAGAATCTTTGTAAACTCATGAGGACCATATAAAGAAGATAATAGTAAAAAAATACTTTATACCTCTGAAAACTGAAACCAGAAATTAAGTAATAATTCCAAGATTATCTGAGTAGTTACTAGATACACATTATTTCCTTCGGTTAATATTCAGCCTCACCCTGCCTGGTAGTGTCAGCCACTGAGCCGCCCCTCAGAGATGGCTAACCTTTTGCTGATGCCTGCAGAAATAATAGTTCTAACTGTATGCACCCAAACTCTGTTGTGTGGGTTCTGACTGACTTAGGACTTCCTAGAGAGGCCTGCAGTATCTGCATCATCTTATACCGCCATGTGTCCTTAAGCAAAACCCATCTAGGATGATTAAAGTCTCCTTCTATGCCACGTGGAGTTGCATGGAGCCACGTGGGGCCATGTAGGGCCCAGCAGAGCTGAGATAAGCATCGTCCTAATCTTTTCTCTGACTCACTGCTAAGAGCCATTTTTGGCCTTGCTGGCAGCCTCATATCTTCTGTTATCTCTGCACCAGGAGTGGGCACCAGCCTTTTGGTGCAAATACACCCGTATACTTGAAGAAATTATGCCCATCTCATCCAAAAGCTCTCACACTTGCTAATAAATAAGCAGCCCTAGGTTGCGCTGTGACTGTCTACAGCTCAGAAAGCTGCTTGTGAAGATTCCCATCACATCCTGAATGTACATCTAATCTCTACTAAGGAGTCTCTTTGCCTCAGAGTTTGTAGGGCAGGTGCAAGGTGCATCATTTACAAAAAATAGGGCATAACCCAAAGGACTGTGTTACTTCCACTCTCCTTCCCATTAACCTCTTCTTATACTTGGGGGAAGGGACAGGAATGATGGCCAGTTCTGCTACCTCTTAGTGTTCCTTCAGGGAATTGTTGTCCAGCTTATAGTTTCTGTAGAAAAATGAGTGTTTTAAGTTCTTGTTTTTAATATAAGGTCTTAGTAAAACACCAGAGGAAAAAAAAACATTAAAAAATTCACCTAAAATTCTGTTTCATGTTTGTATATACACATATATGTAAACATATAAATATACAACATCTATATGTTTGAATTCTTCTCTCCAGCTCCTGAACTATGACCCAGCATATTTTAGCTAAGTCATTAACTAAATTGGTAGATGTAAACCAACATATTTTTGTGTCTACTACGTGTCTGTTTTTTACTTGTCATTTCATTTAATCCTTATAGTAACCCTGAGAGATAGAAGGTAACATCCCAAAGAATGTGCATGAAGTAAGGAAAATGAGTTTTTCTTTTGCAAATTGTCTTTTATATTGCTTCTCGGCCTTTTGGCTAAGATCAAGTGCAAATTGTCTTTTATTTACTACACTTCTCAACCCAATAAAGCTACAGAGAGTAAAACTGTGGCTCAAGGAGATTAAAGAACTTGCTCAAGTCAACACTGCCTGAATTATAATTGAAACAGATAAAGAAATAGGAAAATGACTGTGAGAAATATCACTTATGACTGGAAAACCAGCTTAGGAACAAAAATCCTCCTTTTTTGCTCTCCTTTATTTATCACTTATCTATAGGTAGCCAGTGATGAACACAGCAGAAGTTGGCTGTAGCTGTCAACCACACAGCACTCCTTCAGATTAAGGCACATGTCTGCGTGTTCTGAATAACCTACCTTAGTGAGCACTGGTGGCCCATCAAAATTCCACCCACCAGCTGCCAAAGGAATTCATAATATGCAAATGACAGTTTGTGGCATCAAGTTCATCAAAGTGATTCTAGAACTACAAGCATCATAGGGGAATGGTGGAACACTTGCTTCCTCCTTAAAAGAGAAGTCCTTCCTTTTAAAAGCAGATGGGTGCTGGTTGCTTCACTTGAGATATCTGCAATAATGCTTTCACTTTTATATTTTTGGGCCCTTAAAACTATTCATCTATGCCCAGATGTGTTTGGCACCCTTTGCTCTGGCATCTACAGGATAGTTTAATATCAGAAAAATAACAAAATATGAGGAAATGATAATGACACTGTTATAGCTGAGGCTGAGGTCAAGAGTGAATAAAACAGCTTCTAACTTCAGCCTGCTCCATAATTGCCCTTCACTATTTTTGAAGAATTTAAATGCATTTATATTAATCAATAATGGAAAATAGTTATGTATATTTAATTCTTCTTTGTTGTTGTGTGTGTGTGTGTGCGTGTGTGTGTGTGTGTGCAGTCATGCCATGCACAATCCTGTATAATTATGTTTTGGTCAACTACAGACTGTATGTATCATAGTCGTCCCATAATATTATATTATTTTCCTGTACCTTTTCTGTGCTTAGATATGTTTACAAACAGAAACATTTACAATTGTGTCATAATTGACTACAGTCTGCTGCCTAGGTTTGTAGCCTAGAAGCAGTTGGCTACACTACATACCCTGGGTGTGTAGTAATCTGTTCCATCTAGGTTTGGTAAGTATACTCTATGTGGCTCACACAACGATGACATCGCTTCATGGTGCATTTCTCAGAATATATCCTAGTGGTTAAATGTCACATGGCTGTAAACATTGCCAAGGTCTTTTTAAATAGAGAAAGAAAAGGGAGAAAAAAGAGTATGGGCTAGGCTCTTGATAGGAAACATGTTATCCTCAATTATAATTGTAGTGAGAACTTAATGGAGAAGCTATTTTCAGAGGCAGGCAAAATGAGGAAAGGGATTCTGGATTGTTGCAGCCCTCATGGACCACAGGACTGGGAAGATATCTGTAGAATACCTCCGTGTTGGAAGCACCAACTGAACAGTTGTCCTGGGGAGCCAAGTCATCTGGAACCCTGGAAGAGAAGTACTCAGAATGAAGGCAATATCCTAGGGAAGGGAGCGGTAATGAGTTCTCCAAATTCTCCTTTCACCAACCCTCAGGCCTCCTGCCATTACTTCTCACTGACCGAGGCCAGCTGAAGGAGGTGAAGAGGCCAAGTGAGGCGGTGACTTGGACCAGCCCCCGTCAGAGACACAGCGCAGGGTAGAAAAGGCCAGAAAAAACTAGGCATGGAGAAACAGGAGTCAGATGAAGTACCATGTGCCTGTGCTTTACACAATTGGCTGATACGAACCTTATTTGTCCAAATCAGATGGCAATATTGGTACCTGCTTCACAGGATGGCTAGCAGGTTTAAACCTGCAAGTCATTTTTCTCTGAAGTCGTAGAGCAAGTAATCAAGAGTGAGATTTGAAACCAAGATATATGTGAAATCCCATTTCACTTCCCTTTTGAATAAACTGCCAATAATAGTTTTCCTATGTTTGCCTCATCATGGAATATTTGGTATGTGGGGAGAAGATTGAGAACGTGTTGTCTGATTTTCATCAAGTTAACTGAGAGCTAAAATAAAATATTAGTACTATTCAGAAACATGATGTAATTAAAGTCTTCGTAATACATCATTCTTGGTATGAAAAATACAATCCAAAATTACACAGAATAAGAAAAAAAGGACAATTTAAGCCATATTTGGACCAACCCCAAGGAAGGTTCAGATATTGTAACAAGCATAAAAGTGATTCTAAAGTAGTTGTTATTAATATAATCATAAATGTAAAGAAAAATATGCTCATAATGAAACAAATAGAAAATTTAGAGTTAAATAGAAACTACAGAAACACCAAAGTGAAAATTCTAGAATAAAAATTAATTTCAATTAAACAATAATGTATGCACTTAATAGCAAAATGGACATGGCAGAAGAGTTGATACATTTCACAAAAGCTTAATGAAAATATATAACTTGAAAAATATAGAGAAGAAATGATATTAAGATATGAATAGAACTTCAAGGAACTCTGCAACATCTAAAGGGTTGACATAACAATTGGCACCCCTGAAGGGGGGGAAAATTAAAAGGGGACCTGAAAGTATTGAATCGGTGGTCCTACCTACTCAGAGGCTGAGATGGTAGGATCCCTTGAGCCCAGGAGGCAGAGGTTACAGTGAGCCAAGATCGTGCCACTGCACCCCAGTCTGAGCAACAGAGCAAAACTCTGTCTCAAAAAAAGAGAAAGTATTGAAGAAATGATAATTAGATATTACCAAAATTTGAAGATGATATAAATTTTCAGGTTCAAGAAGATAAGTTACAAGCGGGATGAACAGAAAGAAAACGTGAAGCAACGTCATGGTTAAACTGCTGAAAACTAAACATAACAAGAAAATTGTGAATGCTGCAGAGACAAGTAACATGTTCCATAGAGGTGGGGCAATATCAGTGACTGCTGGTTTTTCATCAGAAACAACAAAGCTGTAACCTTAAAGTCCTAAAAGAAATACAAACTGAGAGCTTCCCACACAGAATTCTGTTTCCATAGAAAACATTATTCAAGGATGAAGGCAAAATGAAGCCTTTTCAGTCAATAAAAAACAAGATAAGTGGCTTGTGAGCAGCTGTTCAATTAAGAAACACTAAACGTTGCCCTTCTGGATAAAGGGAAAGAATGTGAGTTGGACTGTGATCTTTAGAAAAGCCCTGAAAATAGTGACTATAAAAGCAACTATATAAGAAAATTTTCTCTCTTAATTTAATATGCAAGTAATTAAACATTCTAACACTAAATCATGGGATAATGGCATATGTGGATTGATTTTATATATATGTGTATATATATGTATGTGTATATATGTGTGCATGTGTGTGTGTATATATGTGTGTGTGTGTGTGTGTGTGTGTGTGTATATATATATGATTCTAGTTTAAAGGACAGAGCCAGGAGTATGAAACATATACTGCTGAGATTTTTCTACTTTATGTGTGGGAAAAATTATATTTTGTGTATCGTAAAATATTAACTCTAAGTTCTGTGAAAGTAAGAATGTATATTGACCCCTAGAGTGGCAGCACAAAAAACAATACGAGAAGTTAGAGTTAAAAAGATAATACGTAAAAAAAAATGGAAATTTTAAAAAGCATTCAAATAATACAAAAGAAATCAGGAAAGAAACATGAAAAGAGAAGGAGCAATGATTGTGTTTATGTATTTCAGCCTGTGACCTGAGCTCTGCACTGCCCCCTGGGTGACATGAGCTCTGCATTGCCCCATGGGTGACCTGAGCTCTGCACTGCCCCATGGGATTGGCCCATGCCCTTGCCCTCAAATTCATGGAAGACACCTGCAGACTGTCTATAAGGACTGCCTGGTTTCAAGGTTACAGCTGCAAACTGATGGCAAACTCAGTAGGGTAATGGAAAAGATCCTAAGGGACTTTACAGACATGTGGGTAGGAAGGAGATGAAACATTCAGTGATTCAGGATAGCAGAATGTGACTCTTTGAGGCCTGCAGGTCGAAAAGGGAATTTCTACCAGAACAGGTGGGAGTCGTATCTTTTGGGAAGACGTTGTCCAACAGGAAAATTAATGCAGCAACTATTGAACACCTTGATCTCTTTATTCTTTTGCCCTAAAGTCCATTGCTTCCTTCCCATTGGTCAAATAGTAGCCAAAGGGAGAAGAAAATTGTGATGGTGCCCTCTGTAGGGGTAAGTTTTCCAGGGTACAGAGAAGGGCAGAGGAAGTATAGAGTCGACTTGGAGGAGAAAAGGGAACTTTCCTCTGTGCTCGGGGCTAACTCCTATGATCTTATTTAGATTCATAGTGCAAGGCTGTCGAGAAGGAATCTGATAAACTTATCTCCTATTGTTTGATGTATAGAAGTAATTAGTTTTTCTAACCCTAGGAGACCCAGAATTTCTGGGCCCTTAAATACTTTACATTGAAAAGAGAGATGGAATGGAATACACATCTATTAAAGATTTTTCCCAGGCTGAAGTTTGCAATCTTGCTAATATTTGCGTATGTTTAATTTTATTTCAGTTCCTTGCTGAACACTTCAAAGAGTAGCCCATATTCATCATGTTCTACAGTTTTCTAATATCTTTCCTAAAGGCAAAAGCTTGGAAGCCAAGGGTCTGTTTCGGCATTATTGTAGCTAGCAGTTTTACCAAACGTTTCAGCATGGCTTGATTTTCATTCTCAACATGGCCATTCAGATTCCTACTCCTTCTCTTTCGGATTACTTCGCCAATTGCCCCACTAAGCACTGAACCAGCTCTAGTGATAACGACTCTACACTAAGGGCTATGAAGATGCAATTTATTTTTATAAGATATATGAGGATTGAGTGAGCTCTATTGTGTTAGAAACAAGTACATAAATGAAACTGGATATATAGATAAATCTATGATTTTCAAAAATACAATGTGGAGTAAATATGTACCGCTTACATAAAGAATTGCAGTCCTGCCAAATAAAGAGAAATAAACCCATGGTTTCTGAATATCAATGTGAAAGGTGTTCATTTCCTGTGCATACAGTTCTACTCCACTGGAGCATTCATGAGGGTCAATGTGATGAGGATATTTACATGTAAGGAGTGGCATAAGTGGAATAGAGAAAATCCAGGGATGCTATTATGAGTTGATAAGATTTCAGTACACTTTTGAGATTAATTTTTTTAATTTTGAAATCACAAGCTTATAGGCACATAGAAATCCCATGTAAACCTAAAGGAATCTGAGATATGCATTGACCACCAAAAGATTGTAGATACATCTATTTCTAAACAAATATTAAATAATGTCTTCTTATAGCAGACTCCTAAAAATTAGCATAATAATTAATGCCTTTTGATATACTTTATCCTAAATATGTGTTACTTTTCCAAGGTATACATTTTAAAATTTGGTTATACTTTCAGTAAGTTCAGGTACACTAGATATTTTTAATAACAGTAAGTTCATTGAAAACAGAGTCTAAGCTTCAGGCTGCTTTGTTTTATTGTATATAAGTTGAATCAAATTGGATGGTTACTAGAGACTTAAACAGTTATTTGATCATGCAAAACAATTTTACTGTGTTTTTGGCAGATTCGTAAGTGGTCCCTCTGTGTCCCATGCATTGTGCTGGGCACTGAGTTCTGTAAGAGAGCCAAAGATTCCTTCTGTGTATTGGCATCTGGGTTGTTCACTTCCTCATAATATATGAACACCCATTTTAAAGTCTGTGGATGTTTAAATTTAAACATCCCATTGTTTTAAACATAGCCCAAAGAAGCAGATATTTAGCCACTTAGAACCTGCCAACTTTGTATTCCTCACAAAACTACACCCAACTTGTAGGCATAGATGCGATAAATCCTTTTGCTATAGGGACCTCAAGCTGCTGCTGTGCTTCAGCCCTCTCTAATCAATAGACTCTTTTCTGTGGTGCCGAGGCACATCATCTAGACATTCAGCCCCTCTCCAGTCCTTCTCTCCTCCAGGCGCTGCCTTGCTTTCCTTATGGTTGGTGCCAACTCAGCCACCCACACTGTAGCCTCTGGATAGGGTCCTTCCCAGAGGGACCTCCACTGTGCAAATCTGTCAAAACAGCTCTCAAAAAGCTTGTGCGCACTACTGCCAACTTGTGGTCATATCTTTTCCTTCACACTCCCTGTGTACTGGTGACATAAAGATAAAATATTATAGGATTACACAGTCTGGTGAGAGGGTTGGAGTGATGAGAGTTTAAATGTGACTCTTGATGAAAAGTCAGAAAGAAGAAGAGGTATATTAATTGAGTAAATGATTTGAATCGCATTACAAAAGAGCTTCTTCCAGTTTGTTTTAATTTGTACACGTGATGAAAGCATTTGAGCCCATTTTCGACCTTGTATGTGGCACATGAAAACCTGATCGCATTAAATCACATTTTGGGTGCATGAATGATTGGGTCAGTAATACTAATCTAATTTTAAAATACAGATTTAGAGATTAGAACTGAAAATATTAGTACTTTAAAAATGTCCTCAAAACTGTTTTTTTAACTAAAAATTTCCTAATTTCCCCAAAAATTTAGTTGAAAAAATTTAGAGAATTTCATGGAATATATTTTGTCTGTAATTTAATTTTATATCAAAAATGTCTCATTAAAAATCTATATTTGAATTTAACATCTACTAGTTGAAAAACTCACCATTAAGGTAGATTAAAAATGAATGTAATATTGCTATTTACAAAGAGTGCATGTTAATTTTCACATAGCTATAGTCATTTATAGTAAAAATAAAGTTCTGACACATTTTTTCTTTTGGGACAAATAGTTGTAATTATAAGCAGTTAGATTAGCTAATGTCATGTAATTGCATACTTGATATTTTTAAAAATTCAGCATGTATATCTTAGAAGCACTTTAGTAATATATTAAAAATATAATACACCTTGCCACTATTTAAAATGTTATTATCTTTGTACACTTTTAAAAAATTCTATACCTAATGTAAGCTTTCATAAATGCTAGCTCCAATATTTGTTCACAAAAGAGGGTTAAAGTATATGAACAGCTGTGAACTGAAGAATCCGATTTTCTCAGATATCATTTGCTTAAAAATATAGACAGGTTGTCTTAAGATTTTGGTTCTCAAGGCAATGCATGGGCACATAAATGGCTCTCCACCCTTGATGTCCCTAAGCTAATGGGAAGACATTCTCTGTAATACAACAAAAGATGTCAAAGAACACATTACCATGCGTAAGCATTACAATGTGTTTTACCTGCCTCTGAATCTGGGAGTGATTCACAATGTGGAATTGAACCTAAGAGGTGACACTCTGGTTATATGAGTTGGCTTGTGGTTAGAATGGGGCTTGAGGAAAGCTGAATATGTATATAAGGGGTTGCAAAAAGGAAGATACAAAGAATAGAATGACTCAAGGTAAAGCTGAGATATTAGAATGCATATGCTGTGTCTGCAGGACATAAAGGGGACTAAGAAACTCCAATACAGAGAGAGCAAGGAAGACATGAGATACAACTTATTCTAAGAATGCAAACAGCCATAAAAGTTATTTGAAACAGTAAACCACTGAGCCAATTAAAAACATTATGTAAAAAAGTATTCTGAGGGGGATAAGAATACTACTAAGCAGGATTAAGATATGCTAAGATCATAGTTGTCAAAGCTTTAACCTACAATCAGTAATTAAGGCATCTCATAGCCTATGTCATCAGTGAGGAGCCAAGCAGTAAGGTGTCCTTTCTCACAGCTGCTACCTATTTGCATAGAATTAGAGAACTTTTAAGGTATTATAATTAATTGTTTAAACTGTCTTCTCAGATACGGTGAGACCTTCATTAACTGGAACATTGTCTTACTTCTCTTTGGATACTTATAATTTCAAGAGATATTTATGTTAATCAATAAACACACATGTGTTTGATTCTGAGTATGTCCTTTTAACATATTCATGTAAGGTGTACTCTAACCCCAGCTTTTCCGAGTTTGAACAAAATAGGTAAGTTACTCTTAGGCAAGAATACAGTTAAAACTGCACTGAAAGCCATAAACTTCTGTATCTTTTAATACTTAATTGATACCTTAAAATTTTATATAATTTTTTAAAAAAATGTTTTTACACAAAAATATTACCCAGCTTGATAAAACTGGAAAAAAAGGAAAATATTTATAAATGCCACCATTCCTACTCATATCCCCCAATGCTTTTGAAACTATAAGTGAGAAGCAGGAAGATCCATTAAATGGAACTCCTCAAAGGCATTGCTTAGAGGAAAACTGTGTACAGTGAGAAAATAAATACAACTGATTCAGCCCTGAAAATGATTACTGAACATAATTATCAGGAATGTTTCTAAATCCAACAACAACCTAAGAGAAATAATGATAGAAACAACATCAAGTTTGGGCAATGAAAACAACAGTAAAGAATTGAAAGAACAAAAGAAAACAGCAAAATTGAGAAAGGATAAAACTGCAAAGGAACCCTCTCAATTGACCTTAAAACAAAATTCATGAGGTATACAAAGAATAAATTGCTTAAAGGCATTCTGGATCTACATAGCTGAAAAACAATCACACAGAATGTGTCACTTTTTGAAAGTTTAGAAGACTTAGGTAGAAGCAGCTTGCCATTTCATGTCTTTCCAGATCAACGGTGTCTATGCATTATTCTTTAGTGGAGGTTTATACTGAATTATTTTCCAGGTTGATACCTACTTAAATAGACTGAAACTGGGACAGATACTTTCTTGCTTCATTTATTTTTTTCCTGCTTTGTGTTTGCATGCCTTTATTCTCTAATGATTTAATGCTACTCCAAAATACATAAAATACTACTGTCAAGTATTACAGAAAATACGATTATTCGAAGATGAATCATTGAATAAACTACAGTTCATTTTGTTCATTTCTATGTCCTTTTGATGGCTTAGAAAACTAGTTGTAGTGATCAAAAAATGAGAAGGCATCAACTTATGCTGGATATAAGTCAAGGATTTATGTGTAGTCTAAACTACAATTATGGCAAGTACCATAAAAGAGTCTATACTTAAACAAATAGAAAATGCTTGGTAAATACAAAAGAAACCAATTAAAAAACAAGTCAATACAAAAAAAGCAACTAGAACCAACAGAAAATAAAATGTTAATGATGACCTAAATATACCAATAATCTCATTAAAGGGAACTCAATGCATCAAAATTAAGTGACGAAGACTGTATTACTGGCTTAACAATTGTTTAAAAAAACATACAGCCCGGGTGAGGTGGCTCACGCCTGTAATCCCAGCACTTTGGGAGGCCAAGGTGGATGGATCACCTGAGGTCAGGAGTTCAAGAACAGCCTGGCCAAAATGGTGAAACTCCGTGTCTACTAAAAATACAGTAATTAGTTTGGTGTGGTGGCATGCACCTATAATCTGAGCTACTTGGGTGGCTGAGGCAGGAGAATTGTTTAAACCTGGGAGGCGGAGGTTGCAGTGGGCTGAAATCATGCTACTGCAGTCCAGCCTGGCAACAGAGTGAGACTCCATCACAAAACAAGAAAAAGAAAAACAAAAACAAAATACTATACTTTATGCTGCTTAGAAGTGACATTTTCTAAATCTGAGATAAAGAACAGTTGAAAGAAAAAGAAAATTCAAAAAAGACTTTCATTGCAAACCCCAATAAAAATAAACCTAACGTAGCCATAATAATGTTACACAAATTAGACTATAAAAAGAAAAATATTATCTGAAAGAAACAGGGACATTTTATAACAAATGGGAAGTACACTAGACAGTATAATATTTTCTACACTTATGTGCACTGTAATATAGTATCATATTAAGGAAAAAAATGACAAACATTTAGAAATCGAGAAAGCCATAATGAGAGTGGAAGTTTTAACATCCTTCTATTTGTAACCACTTGAAAAAATAAAAATTAATAGAGACATCAAAAATTAGAATACATTGAATAATACATCTAATTTTATTGACTTATATATACCACTTCACCCCCAAAATATTACAATAAAATTTGTTTTGAAATGATCATAAAACATTTTCCAAACTAAATCTATGCTGGGCAATAAATCAAGTTGCGGAAAATTTCAAAGGATTGGACTCAAATACAGTATGCTCTTTGACAACAGTGTAAAATGAAGTAGAAATTAGCAATGAAAAAATAACTGGTAATTATTTAATATTTAGAAATTAAGGAATAGACTCCTATAAAATACAGTAGTTAAAGAAGGAATAAAAATGAATATTTTAAATTAAATGATAATAGTAAAAAGTTACTGGTGGTATGTAGCTAAGGCTATGCTTAAGGAAAATGCATAGCCTTGAAGGAATACTTTAGATAATTAATTAATATTTATCTAAGGATTTAAAAATATACTATCTTAAATTCAAATCAGTAGAATGAGATAAATAATAAAAAGAGAAAATTATTTACATAGAAAATTGAAAAAGAGAATAATAACATAATCAAATACAACTTCCTGAAAAAATTTAACTTAAAAAGTAGGAATCAAGAAAAAATGTAAAAAACAGAAAAAGATTGGTTATCACAACATATCCTATAGATGTCGTAAAGAAAATAGATTAGAAGGCCAGCTGTGGTCACGCGTGTAATCCCAGCACTTTGGAAGGCTGAGGTGGGTGAATGAGGAGGTCAGGAGATCAAAATCATCCTGGCCAACAAGGTGTCTCTACTAAAAACACAAAAATTAGCTGAACGTGGTGGCACATGCCTGTAGTCCCAGCTACTAGGGAGACTGAGGCAGAAGAATTGCTTGAACCCAGGAGGCGGAGGTTGCAGTGAGCTGACAGCCCGCCACTGCACTCCAGCCTGGTGACAGAGCAAGACTCTATCTCAAAAAAAAAAAAAAAATGGGGCAGGGAATGAAAATAGATTATAAATTATACTGTTACCAAAGATTTTCAAATTTAATTGTAGATGTATTCCAAGAACAAACATAAATGAAAAAAGTAAATATAAGAACAACAACAAAATAAAAACCTGCATAGTATAATATCCACTAAATAGGCTGAATGAATTTTCACTCCTTTCTATAGGCACTACGATTTCATTAGTGAATTCTTTAGAATTCCTGAAGGTTGATATAACACCACTTGTACACTAACTTCTCTAGAACATAGAAAAGGAGGAAACACTTTTCAATACATTTTTTGGGAGCATCCTAATCCTGCTACCCAAATCTGATAATCATATCACAGAGGTGACAAGGACTTTTCCTACTGATCATAGGTATAAAAGCCTTAAACACAATGTTAGCAAAACATGCCAGCCACATACAAGACAAGAAATCAATAGGACCAAGTGGGTTCTAGTCACAGAACAGAACCTACTTGGTACTATTAAGAGTTAGAAGGCAACTGAGAAATAAGAGATATCTATAATACCTATAACAAATAGAGAGTAAGACACAGTGTATATCTAGCACTCTTGTAATACAATAGTAATAATAAAAGACAATCAATGTAATAAAAATATAGACTAAAGATTTACACAAGCATAATGTGAATGATACACATACACATGTATGTGAAGAAAATCTAAATGATCATTAATATGGTGGCTCAAACTTGTAATCCCAGAACTTTGGGAGGCCAAGGTGGGTTGATTGTTAGAGTCCAAGAGTTCAAGACCATCCTGGACAAGATGGCAACACCCCATCTGTATTAGACCATTCTCACATTGCTACAAAAGAACTACCTGAGACTGGGTAATTTATGAAGAAAAGGTGTTTAATTGACTCACATTCAGCATGGCTGGGGAGGCCTCAGGAAATGTAATCAGAAGGGGAAGGGGAAGCAAGGCACATCTTCACATGGCCAAAGCAAGAGGAAAAGAGCAAAGGCGGAAGCTCTACACACTGTTAAACAATCAGATATCATTAGAACTCACTCACTACCACAGGAACAGCATGGGGGAAATCTGCCCACATGATCCAATCACCTACCACCAGGCCCCTCCTCCAACAATGAGAATTACAATTCAACGTGGGATTTGGGTGGGAACACAGAGCCAAACCATATCACTGTCTCTAAAAAACAATTGACCAGGCATGGTGGCAGGCACCAACAGTCCCAGCTATGCAGGAGGCTTAGGTGGGATGATGGCTTGAGCACAGGAGGTAGATGCTTCAGTGAGCTGCAATCACACCACTCTACTCCAGCCTGGGCAGTAAAGTGAGATACTGTCTCAAAAAATGTGAAAAGGCACTTTAAATTATTAGTTATATAGGAAATACAATTCAAATTAAGTTAGATAATACTATAAACTCACCAGAACAGTGAAATTTTAAAAATGATCTTACTAATGATGAGAAGAAACAGAAACATTTGTAATATGGATGTATAAATTGGCACAGAAAATCTGAGAGAAACGTGTATGTGCTTGCACCAAGAGGTGTTTACGTGAATGTTCATAGTAATTTTATTCATAATAATTGCAAACTAGAAACACCTCTGTTCATCATTATTATACCAGAAACAATAAATTGTAGTACATCCATGCAAAAATGTACTAATTCTCAACTTTTTTTCACATCTCAACATCAAATATAATATTGATAGAAGAAGCCAGAATTAAAAAAAAAAAAGCAAAAAACAAAAAAAATTCAAAATGAATATATGATGTTAGAAGTCAACATCATGGTTACGCTTTGGGAGGGTGATGTAGTAATGACAGGGATGAGATGAAATCGGTGCCATACAGTAATGATCTAGTCATAATTTATTTCAGATTCTAGGCATTAGTCCTAGGGGTATGTTTATTTCATAAAAATTCATCAAGATGCACACATAATTTATGAACTTTTCTCTATATATTGTACTTCCACAGAAGTACATGTTACACACACACACACACACACATCCCTATATATTGAATTATATGCCATTAGCAGAGGAACACGTGCACTGAGCAGGTAGGGGTCAAAAAGCTTTTGGTTTCTTCCTTTCGTATACACAATGTAACAATCTCTTAGGAGACTGTCTGCAAAACATTTTTTTTCATTCCGTACATTAATCATGCAGACATCCTTCTCCTAAATACATCCTTTGTTATTTTAAGGTAAGATTTATGAGTACAAATGGTGCTATATTGTTGATGCAAACATAAGACTTTACAACAGACCAGGTGCAGTGGTTCATGCCTGTAATCCCAGCACTTTGGGAGGCCAAGGTGGAAGGATCACTTGAGGCAAGGAGTTAAAGTTCACCTTGGGAAACATAGCAAGACCTCATCTCTGAAACAAAACAAAAAACAACAACAACAACAAAAAACAACAACAAAACACATAAAAACTTTACAATAAATAGATTATATGTAACCATAATTGACATAGTTTATAATTGCACATTAATAACCTGTTTCTTAACTGGGCTATAATTTTGAGTAATATTAGACTATATTTTGAGCAAATATATGTATACAAATATATATATATGTTAATATATAAGCATATACATGCAATTACCAGATAATATTTCTTTGTTTTATGGCTTTGTGCAGAAAATACAAGGCAGTTATGTGATTTTCCCCACTACTTTTTCTTTCCCCAATAGTTTTAGAACATTAGGGTGAGTCTCATCCTGAAAAGAGCTGGTTGTCTGATTGCTTAACTTCCTTCAGTAATTATTAGATTTCTTAAAAACCATAAACATACAAAAATTTTTCAAGTCACAGATGCTTTAAAGAAATAAAAGACCAATGAAGCTGATAAATACCTAAGACTGAAAATATGATTTAGAAATGCAGGTTATTTAATGATATAGAGACTTATGGCTGCTGCATCTGTTCCTGATTTCTCTGTAACTGTATAGACTCTCACTTTCTCATATGTGTCCTGAAAATACTTTCTAATTTAACTATTAAGAACAATCTGGCATTGTCAGCCTACATTGTTTTAAATACTCAGGGACCACAGGAAATAAGAAAATAAAGCATTTCATTTTTAGTACACTTGCATGTATCTAAGGTAACAGAGCCTTATACACCTTGATGTTGGTAAACTTGCTGTGTTGAGTTACATCTCATAATTGATGCCTATCCTGTGTTTCTTTATTTTTAAAAGCTTAGCTAATGTGTGTAAGACGGTAAAGTGAACAGCAAGTATACTCAAACTATCCTAATAAAGTGTAGCAAAGAAAACAAATATATTCATGCCTGCTTACACATACCAGACCTGTTACATAGTGTAATTGACCCTTTTATTCTGATAAAGTGTGTATCATTATTCCTGTGCAAAGAGAACACTGGTACCTAGAATTATTATATATATTGCCTAAGATTAGAAAGCTAGTGAGCAGTAAAAGAGAGTTTCATATCCAATTTTATTTACAAGCCATATTTTCTACTATATCCCATTGCCTTTGAAGTTATTGAGTGATTGACTCATCCTGCACTGAATGAATTAACTAAAAGTGAATAAATTAATTAATTAGTATTGAGTAAGAACATAATGGCTGAACATCTTGGCACTTGGTGACATTTTCAGCCATACAAGGAAGGTGACCCCCAAAACTGGGGCTTAACCTGGGAGGGTTCTTGTCTCTTCCTGGGAAAGAATTCCAGGGCAAGTTGGTAGTGTTCAACAGTAATTTTTATTGAAGCGGCAGTGCACAGAAGCAGCAGAGGTCCTGCTCCTTGCAGAGCAGGGCTACCCTATAGGCAGCGTGCCCAGATTAGCAGCTCAGAGGCTGTTCTGCGGTCATATTTATATGCATTTTTAATTATATGCAAAGTAAGGGGCAGTTTATTCAGCAATTTCTAGGAAAATAGTGGTGACTTCTGGTTGTCAGGTAATTGCCAAGGAAAAGGACAGTAACTTCTGGGTGTTGCCATGGAACGGTAAACTGACATGGCACACTGCTGGGCATGGTCTATGGAAAGCTGCAGCCGCCCAGGCCCTGCTTAGCTAGTCTTCAATTTGGTCCAGTGTCCAAGCCCCACCTCTGGAATCAAGTCCTACCTCCTATCTCAATATGACATGTTTAAACATGACTGTATTCTTATCATTTTCATTATGCTATATGTTGGACGTATCTTATGCTTTTATATTACAGCCTGCAAGAATTCAAGACAAAGTGAAGTGTCTGTCTCTGACACAGCTGAGAACTCTGTTGTCACTAAGGCCAATTACTCAAGAGGAGGGAGAAGTAATAGCCTCAAGTTCAAATGGTAAAAACACATGGATCAACCAAAATAATTGCTTCCTGGTCAGTTGTTGTTTCAAGGAAAGATTAAAGGAAGAACGTTATTGCCCAGATTTCTTTCTTAACATTCACAGCAAGGGTTTTCAAGAAATAATTGTCTGTTTCATGAAAATTGCAATCACATATCTTTAACACAAAGAAGAACAGAACTATATTGTTGCTCATTTGTCAGGAATACACCATTTGACAGTTTCCCTACCATAGAATTATGAGAACTGGAGTATTCATAAACAATGACATGAAGCAATCTATTACTAAGTCTGATAGGTAGGTGGAGTTTGGTCTCCTAAAACACTGAAAAGACAAAAATAATACTGACAGAGGAATCTAAGAAAATTCCATTTAAGTATGTTTTTGTTGTTTGCAAATGAAGACTATCCAGCACTGCAACGTATCAAAAATTATGTAAAGTTCAACGTATTTTCACTAAAACAATATAAAACTGCAGCCAGGAAGATTGGGGATGCTGACTTCTGTATGAATAATTATTTTTCTGTTGTTTTAAGGAACTAAATGTTATTATATACCATTTTAATGTTAACTCTGTATATGTGTTCATTTCTTACTATAGGTAAAGTCTCTGTTAATCCTTACCGTGAACTTTAAGATGTGTATAGAACAATTCATGTCTTTTATATCAGCGTACTATAGAATATGTGTGTATGTGCATTTAGATACACAAATAAGAGATGATAATGGATATTATTACATGATTGTGATTTGCCACTCAGGAAAACTGTAAGATGTGTTACAAATTGATTTCAAAACTACCCTCAAGTTAATACTGACCCACAGTTTCATGGTTGCTGAAACAAAATATTTAAATGTTAGCTGCTAATAGAGAATTTTGTCTTAATCACATTTTCTAGATTAGTATGTGCAGAACAAGATAGATTGTAACTACAAATCTTTAGCCAGTTTACACTGCCTCCACTCCCAAGTCATGATATATACAGATATAAATTATATGAATTAGGGTTTTGTTGTGAGAACAATGCATTAAAAACAACTATAGAATCTTTTCCATGGCTGTAGCACAAACATGTGTTTCTCATTCACAAGCGTGTGGTTTAGCTAGACACAGCTGAGCCTGAGTTCCAGTTTGCTTTGTGCATCTGTCATCCTGAGACACGGGCTGGAAGTGATCCCAACATGGGCTCTGCTCTTCTGACTGGGAATGGCAGATGTGCAGTTGGGCTGGGAGCAACTCATTTTGCTGTCAAAAGCCTCAGCTCAGAACCTGTATGCACTCACTGCTGCCCCCAGCACATTGACCCCAAAATCTCATGGCAGAGACCTTTCTCAATAGGGTGAGGAAATGTTCTTCACCCATAGGAAGGCATGACCTAGGAATGGAGGGACTACGAACAAAGTGTAAACAAATCATGCTTCTTCCGCTACACACCAGTTCACATCCGTGATTCAGTAGACACCATTCTGTGAACAAGGCATTAATAATTCTTTAATACCTTTTGGCATATCAAAACACAGTGGACATTTCTAGACCTTTAAAATCATACACATCTGTTAGAAATTAATAGTCTGGCCTTTGGGGAGAAGAAGAATTCAGAAGTAAAACCGGTGCCCTCACCTTTTCTATGCCTGCTTGACCTTTTTGAGTATATTTATTTACTCTTATCACCTGGAGACGTGGCCTCTAAGAGGAAAAAAGCAGCAACCCTGGCAGAGACAAGGATTTCACATATTTAATATACTCTAAGATTATATCCTGTCATTTCTAATTGGGAAAATGCATTGTCAGGGGCGTTATCTCCATTATTGCTGAAGAAACACTTCAGGTGCAGTTTAAAGAAATTATAGAAAAAAATTGTCAGAAGGAAACACCACTCTTCTCTAGCGGAAAGCAGTTAGGAGAGGAGAGAATTCTTTCACCGTGTTCTTAGGAAGAAGATTGGGAGACTAAATAATTGTGCTTCCCTCTAATAAGTTTTCTAGCTCATTGTAGGACATTTACCTATTAAACATACCTCTGAAAGTTTAGAATGGAAGCTAGAAAACAATTTAGGTATAATTGACTCCAATTCATTATTTTATTCTACAGCACACTTAATTAAATTTGAATTCCAGATTTTTAAAAATTGTGTAAGTGTATCCCACGCAATATCTCGGATATATTTATACTAACAAAAGTGTACATGATTTATCTGAAATTCCAATGTAAGTGGTCACCTCTCTTTTATCTGGAAATGCTACCAGTCCATTGACTCAGGTTTTATAATTTTAGTTTTGGATATTTCTAGATTGCCCTATTATATAAATTAATTACTAAGAACACATATGTAAAATTGTTAAACATATACTTAGGGTAATTTAGGCAATAAATAATTTCAGAGTTATACAGAAATGTTGACTCAAAGTCAAGCCTCAAAAATATCTCCTAAGAATGAGTAAACTGTCAAAAAAAAATCACTAAACTATGATTGAATTCAGTGTTCATATTTAGTTCATCGCATGGCTTTATATATGCACCATTTTGAGTCAGAACTGGAGGTTAATAATTGTGTTTGCATTTCATAACCACACACTTTTAAAATTTTTTACAAGAACCTCAATTGCAATATTTCTACAGCATTAGTTTTCACCTACAGTTAAAAACATCTGGAGTATTTCTGGTTTTAGATCCTTCAGGAATTGCCACACTGTCTTACATAATGGTTGAACTAATTTACACTCCCACCAACAGTGTAAAAGTGCTCCTATTTCTCCACATCCTCTCCAACATCTTTTGTTTACTGACTTTTTAATAATCACCATTCTGACTGGTGTGAGATCGTCTCTTATTGTGGTTTTGATTTGTATTTCTCTAATGAGCACTGATGATGAGCTTTTTTTCATCTGTTGGTTGGCCTCATAAATGACTTCTTTTGAGAAATGTCTGTTCTTATGCTTTGGTGACCCAGCAATCCCATTACTGGCTATATAGCCAAAGGATTATAAATCATTCCACTATAAAGATACATGCACACATATGTTTATAGCAGCAGTATTTACAACAGCAAAGACTTGCAAGCAACCCAAATGTCCATGAATAACAGAATGGATAAAGAAAATGTGGCACATATACAGCATGGAATATTATGCAGCCATACAAAAGAATGAGTTCATGTCCTTTGTGGGGACATGGATGAAGCTGGAAACCATCATTCTCAGCAAACTAACACAGGAACAGAAAAGCAAACATCACATGTTCTCATTCATAAGTGAGAGTTGAACAATGAGAACACATAGATACAGGTAGGGGAACATCACACATAGGAGCCTATCAGGGGGTGATAGATAAGGGAAGGGATAGCATAAGGACAAATAACTAATGCATGAGGGCTTAAAACCTTGATGATGGGTTGATGGGCGCAGCAAACCATGACGGCACATGTATACCTGTGTAATAAACCTGCATGTTCTGCACATGTATGCCAGAACTTAAAGTATAAAAAAAAAAACACTTGGAGTAAAATCAAAGTAATAATCATCTTTATGCATACACACACACACACACCCCTACATACAACATTTTTTTATGAGAATTGGAAAAGCGAATAACAGTTAAACTTATTTTTGTCAAGCTAAGGATTAACTAGAAAGTTGATTTGGTTTCAAATCTTGGTTGAATGCATTTATGAAATGAACCAGTATTGATGGAATTAATATATATTTATTAAATTTTATTTCTAATATATTTATCATTCACCTTCTTTTGACCTCCTCAATCACAAGCAGAATCTCAGAAATTCAGTGGTTCAGCTGTGTTGCTCTCTGTTCCTGGAGACCGCCGGGCACTATCTTTAGAAGTAAAGTATTTCCTACAGGCACTGGCTCATCAAGCAGTGAACACTTAAGGAAGCTGTTTGTGCAGCTCAAGTATCTTGCTTCATCACGACTTCATATTGTAATTAGACTCACAAAAGATAATTTTAAAAAATACTGAGCTGATGATTTGAATGGAGCATTAAAAATATAGCTATGGAAAAAATAGCATAACAGTAGATAAATACATGAGAAAAATAGAAAAAAAAATCTTATCTTTGCAGGTCCAGTAGTTAAAACCTACAGAAGTAAATTCTTTCAATAAATGAAAATAAACAAATGGCATCATTTTGGAAGGCAGCTAATTAATATTTAAAAACTGTGTCAGTTGTTTTAGATCTAATCTATTTTTATTTAAAACATAATAGCAATATTTTTTCTTTTTAATTTAAAACTAGGAAACTGAAACATAAGGAAAGAAAGCACCCAGAAAGACACACACACACATGTACACACACATACACACACGTACACACTTCATTTTAAAATCACAGAACTAGAAAGTGGTAGAGTAGATTTTTCATCCAAATCTGTCTGATATGAGAGGCTATGTTTTTTCAACTATATTCCACTATTTTCATCATTCAATTCATAAGAGATTTAAAAACTTAGTTAATTTTTTAAACTTTCAAAACTTCTGTTTTATGATATCCTTTATAATCCATAATCCATAAACTGTAAACACATCAAGTTTTTGTTTTTTCTTCGAGATCAAGTCTCACTCTGTCACCAAGGCTGGAGTGTGGTAGCACAATTTTGGCTTCCTGAAACCTCTGTTCCCCCAGGTTCAAAGGATTCTCCTGCCTCAGGGTCCCAAGTTGCTGGACTCACAGGCACATGCCACCATGCCCAGCTAAGTTTTGTATTTTTAGTACAGATGGGGTTTCACCATGTTGGCCAGGCTGGTCTTGAACTCCTGGCCTCAAGTGATCCACCCACTTCTGCTTCACAAAGTGCTGGAATTACAGGTGTGAGCCACCGTGCCTCGCCTCAAGTTATTAATAAAACAAAATGTTATGTATTTATCAAGCGTTTGGAGTCCCTATCCTAGGACTATATATTCGTGTTGGTTCACACATCCCTACTGTACCAACTCCGCGTTACTTCAGGTTTCCAAACTTCTTATTATTAATATATGTATAAATGGAGAGACTGATTCATTCCAAGTAGCAGCGGATAAGCAAAACATGAGTCCTGCTCAGAAAGTAAATGAAAGACTGAACTCTAAAATTACTGACTTCTAAGTACAAAATTCTAAATCTGTTGATTTCTACACGGTAAGAGATATAAAATACTTTGTGGTCCACAAAACATTATAGGTCTTTTGTGGCAGGCAGGGAGGGCTAGAGATGAAACGCGACGGCTCTTAAGCAGTTAAGTGAAAGCTTACTTTATCTGAACACTTATGATTAGGATAAAAATTTCATCTACAAAGGTAACTTTCACTCTGCACAGCAAAAGTCCATAGCTTAATCAGTCAGAGAAAATGATAAAATCCTGAAAATCTTCTAAGATCAAAATATTATGGAGTGGGGCTGCTTTTAAGCCAAATTTGAAGTTATGAATTTAGGGAAAGTTTCAGTTTCAGATTGGTAAAGATGATTCACATCAAATATTTTAATGACATTTTGGACAAAGTGACTGAATCATCAAATTATAAAAGGTGTGCTGGTGAACAGGAGAAAGCCAGCCTCTGTGAACTTAGAACCTATGATGTCTTGTTCATTCTTTTGTGTGTTACATGCGCTAAACCACTTCCTAGTCTTAACTTCGTATTTGAAAATTAGGAGATTAGTTCACATGAGCGTAAAAGTTTTTTGCAATATCCAACTATGTTTAATATGAAGACAGAAAATTGTCAAAAAAAACAAACACAAAGTGAGAATGTGCAATGGTTGTGTAAATGTCAGAATTCTAAGAGCTAAGACAGGTAATTTGGAATGCCAATTTATCTTATTGGAAACTTAGAAATTTTAGTGGCAAAAAAAAAGAAAGAAAGAAACAGGACAGAGAAAGTGAGTACAGTAATTCCAGATATACAGACTAGTAGAGAGAAAGGATGAGTTTAGTAAGGCATCCTGTGGTAATTATGATTTTAATTGTATTAGCATAAGAAATTCATCTGACAGTGAAAGAATATCACTGGAAGAGACAATCATATACGATCATACTAAAATCAAGATGAGAAACCGCTTATTTGGAAAAGAGCTAGAAAGAATTTAAGATGCAAGAAACTACAAAAATAAATACATAAATCCTGCAGTAATTAGAGAAGACTTCCATGCCCACTCCCACTTGGACTGGTGAATTTGTTGTTCAATCTACTTAAATATTTGAGCAGTTTGTGCTAAGGTTCTATGGAGCTAGTTAAAGCATATGGTCACGGGGCATATTGAGATTTATACATAATTACTAGCCTTCAAAGGAGCCAACTCTAACTGGAGAGATAAGATAGGTGCAAAACTAATGTAATAAAAATAAATAATACTAGAGATGTCATGGGACCTTTTTGCATTGATTTATTGAATGTATGCTAAGTGCTTATGCTGCCCCTTGCAGGGAGAGAACATGGCTCGTGTGCAGACAGCAGCAGCAGCCTTGTCAAGTGGACAATATCATCACCCTGCACAATGCCCTCATTGGCTCAGAGTGTGTCTCACTCACAGTGACCAGCACCTGTGTCTTTGCTGGAACCTGAACTCATACAGCTAGAACCCACTTTGCTGTACACAAGGAGAGTGGGAGGTGCCCGGGAATGTTTGCTCCCCAGAGTAACCTCAATGATTGACAGATGCCAAGATACAAATACTCCATTTTCCTTCTGAATGATTCTAATTGTCACCTGATTTCTTTGCCAGGATTCAGTCGAGGTTATCTTCTGTTGACTTCCTGTGAGAGCACGCCCATGTCTGGCCAGCACTCCTTTTCTGACTCACTTCCTCACTTTCCTACTACTTTAATTCCTCCCTAGAAATCTTCACAATCAATCACTTTCACAGTAATCTTGTTTCAGGGTTTGCTTCTGGGGACCCAAAGCAACGATACCTTACCAAAGTCCAAGTCCCTCTTTATCTGAGGGGAGGGTAGAAATATGCTGAGCTGTAAAGCCAGACTTCACAGCTTCTTATTAGAGAAGCAGTCCTGGGACATGTTTCCAATGAATGATACATCAGAGGAAACCTACTGGGTATTTGAGAAGAAGGTTTACTTCCTAGCACAGTGATCTCTAGAACATTATTCTTTCTCCTACCTGGAGTATATGCAGGAGGCTGGATGCAGGACAGCCCAGAGGTGACCATGAAGACCAAGGGAATCCCTGAAGATGGCAGAGCAAAGGAGAAAAGGTGCATGTTCAATGGTCAGCCTCACTGGAGGCATTGGAGGGCCACAGCCTTAGAGCTAGACTACCTGCTTCCACAGGTGTTACAAGGTTTTGCAAATAAAGCACCATGTTTAAGCTGTGGACAGCTCTGTTCCCATGCAACTGAGTGCAATCTCTAATTGATACAATGGAAAGAGAAGACAAATAATCTATACAACAAATCCCCATAACACAAGTTTATCTATTAACAAACTTGTACCCTTGAACTTAAAATAAAAATTAAAAAAAAATGATTTTCAGTGTTTTCAATAGAGTGTAAAAGGCCCACTCCCTTCACTGGGGCAGGGTTGGGACAAGTCATATACCAGAGTCCCCTGTAGGGTCGGGTGGAAGTTGCCCCTGGGAGTTTGCCTAAGGTTTCAGCCTGGCTTGGCTTTCTCTTCTTCAACAATTTGCATCAAATTAACAAGGGAAACCTTTTCAAGTCCTCTGAAAGCCCTCTATATCCAGCAGAATCAGAATGCCTGGAACTCAATCCAGCTCTACCCCTTGCTAACTGGTTGAACTTAGCAACCATACTATGTGTTATCAGCTGTAAAACAGGCATAAAACCTTCAAGGGTTGGTTGCACAGATTAAATGTAAAGTACTTAGAATTGTGCTTGATACATGGCATTCTTCTTCTTTTTTTTTTTTTTTTTCCAGACAATATCTCACTCTGTCTCCCAGGCTGGAGTGCAGTGGTAGGTGGCAGGATCATAGCTCATTGCAGCCTATACCTCCAGGGCTCAGGTGATCCTCCCACCTCAGCCTGTAGCGTAGCTGGGACTACAGATGTATGCCACCATGCCCGATTAATTTTTGCATTTTTTGGTAGAGGTAGGATTTTGTCATGTTTCCCAGGCTGGTCTTGAACCACTGGGCTCAAGTGATCTGCCTGCCTCAGCCTCGCAAAGTGCTAGAGTCACAGGCATAAGCTACCATGCCCAGTCTTTTCTATAATTTATATTTATTTCAATTCAGAATCTGATTCAAACAAAAAGAGAAAGCCAGGTTTGGAGATGTAATGAAAGATACATTTCAAGGGAAATGTTTGAACCTATAGAATGTCAGAAAATTCAACATGTCGATATTTACAGATTGATAGTTTGAGTCTTCCAAATCTCTTAATAAAATTGTAAATATCCCAATGGAAAACAGTATGTTAGAAAATCTCCAATGACAACCCAATTACACTGCAGGCCTGGCGGCTGGAAGAATAATACTGCCAGGGGCACTAGGAGCACAGGAGTACTTAAACTGAAATTGGTACATCTGCAAGGACGTGCTGACTTGGGCATCTTAGTGGTAAACACGTCCTATCTGCACACTGATATCTGGACGATATTTGGTATTGCCGCATAACCAACCCCTTGCATTTGTCATATGTTTGCTTGTTTTTGTCCAAATGGAAAATCACTCTGCTAGCACTTATTTCACCCATAGTTCTGCTTACAACATCGTCATAGTAACGTGGAATATTTCTGCTGCAAAGTTTCGAGTATGAGTCCTGTTTATGAATATTTCCCTACATACATCTCTTCTGCGTGGACTTCACTGGCACCGTTTTCAAAGTAGTTAAGGGCTTACAGAGTTTGTACGCAGCATGACCAGTCTTCAGGTCTACATTCCCAACCTGGAGGATTTATGTTAAATATTTAGGCTAAATTATAAAAAGAGAAGGCACTCTTTCCTGACATGTTCCAGTGGGTATTCGCAAGCTGTGGTGTTTGGAGGTGGAGGCAGTTGCATGGCCAGAGAGGAGACTTTTGGACTCAGATCTTTGGGACTGTGTACAATGACTACAAGGGCTCTTCTACAATGCATCTGGCAAGGGCTATGCCTATTTACTTCCATATACCCAGAGGTGAAGCTCTTCAAAGCTACCTTCATTCTGAAAGAGGGGCACAGTGGTACAAACCAAAGGGCCAGGTGTCAGACTTTATCCATCGTATGGGGTGCACTGTCATTATCCAAACTTACTGATGGCTAGTATAAGTAATACCTGATTGGGAGAGGAAAGATGTGGTTAGTATCATGATGCCTATAAAGTCCCGTTTAGCTCAGTGCCTCGTGTAGAGGGATAGCTTGATAAAAGCTAAGTGATATTAACTATTTCTAAAATACTAATATGTTTTAAACATTAAATAGGGTTTAAATGGTTTTATAAAGGGCAAAGGCTGGGCACAGTGGCTCACACCTATAATCCCAACACTTTGGGAGGCCAAGGTGGGTGGATCACCTGAGGTCAGGAGTTTGAGACCAGCCTGGCCAACATGATGAAACCCCATCCCTACTAAAAATACAAAAATTAGCCTGGCATGGGCACCTGTAATCCCAGCTACATGGGAAGCTGAGGCAGGAGTATTGCTTGAACCCAGGAGATGGAAGCTTCAGTGACCTGAGATCGTGCCACTGCACTCCAGCAGAGTGAGATTTTATATATTAAAAAAAAGGATGGCAAAACGTGAATCTAAAAGATTTGTGAAGGTGTATCTAAATTTAAAAATGACATAGTTGTTGCTGAAAATCCACAAACTAGGAATGCATATCATAAAGTCCAAGGGTCTTAAGGCCGTTCCATTTGCCATGTACACAGGCCAAGATGAAGAGTCTTGGGGGTACTTGCCCTTCAGGAACACTTGTTTTTTTTTTTTTTTTTTTACAAGTAGACCATCTAAAATGAAGCCTCTCCAGTTCTATGAGCCATGCATTGATCAATCGAAAAGTGTATCTACAATAAAAGCAGTCTTTCTCAGCAGCATTTTCCTATTTTCTACAGAACAGGTGGTAGTTTGTCAGTTTCTACTGACATGTAAGTGCTGGAGAAACAAAGAAAAACGCATGGGAGCCGGTGGAAACACTACACTTCACTCAGACTGCTCAAGCCTCTGATGTCGAGGCTGCTGCTAGATCAAACCACATCCATACCGTTTACTAGAGGTGGGATCTTGGGAAGTTACTTTCCTCCTTCCGTCGCCATTTTTGCTTTCATAAAATGGAGAGTAGGACAATGATGTTACCTCTTTCACAGCATGGCAATGAGTATTAAATACAGCCATTTAGGTAAAGTACGTAACTCCACGACTGCTCCATGATCAGCATTCAACTAATGTTAGTCATACACATTTAGAAGCCCAAATCCCCAACTTCCCATTTATTTTTGGAAAAGTTAGTCTATTTACTTACTTAAGATATGGTAGAAATAGAAGGTGTGCAGATGAAGAGAAGAAGGTGCGATCGTCATAGGAGGAACAAGGATGATACTGCTAAGAAGTGGACACGCTGAATAAAGATGGAGCCTTGTGGTCAATTGTGTTCCATCTGCTGAGGACCTCTACCAAGTCAGAAATAAAATGATAGTCAATTAGTGTGTGTGTGTGTGTGTGTGCACGAGTGTGTGTCTGTATATCTGTGAGTGTGTGACAGTGAGAGTGTGTGTGTGCATATAAAATAAATGTGGATAGATGGTAACACAATGTCCTGAAATTTACTGGTAGCATCTTATCTATGGCATGAACTCCCAGCCATACACACTGCACTGCTATCTGTGCTTAGCACTGCTCCCTTCTTAGCAAATCAGGAAAGCTTAAAATTGCAAACATCCACTTCAAATTTTTCTAAAATGCTATTCCACTTCAGGATACAGTTAATATTTTTGCACATTTCATTTTCAGGTATGTATGAGATGATTTTCACTTGTAACTTATTTTTAAACACAAGTTAAAATGGATTCCAAGGACACTATATATTGCCAATAACAGTCTTGTTGAACTGTTTTATGGGACAATAATCTGGCACCCTAGTGGTGAAAGCCAGCCATTAACCTCACGGTTAATTCACTAGGGAGGTGTATTATTGCTTCATAAAACATCTCATCAGTATTGTTATGCCTAAACGCTAGGTAAAGCTTTTTTGATATTTCAATTGTGATTTATCAAAAAAGAAATATATATATATATATATATATATATATGCATGAATAAAGGCTATCTGACACCATGCCAAGTACGTGCAATTTTTTTTCCTCTAAAGGTTTAAAATGCTGAAACCCCAAATAGAGCTGGAGTTTATGCCTCCAGTAAAGGTAATTAAGTTGTAAATGCTGATCTTGCTAATGCTAATGAGTGGTTTACTAGAAATAAATTGTGCTTAACTGCATTTAGAATGCAATCCATATAATCAGAACTGACTGGTAAATTAGCACCAGTCAAAATTATCAGTATACAGCATGAATGGCAAATGAAAAAGAAAAAAACACAAGTCCTTGCTGAACCCATGCATGAATCTATGAAAATATCACATCTTAAAATCTCAAGTGCTACGAGTCTAAGAAATCATTTACTTCATGTCCCTTCTTTCCCATAAACCAGGCAATTTTATTAGCTCTCTTGGCAATACAGTCTGGTGGTTCAGAGTCCTGATAAAAGAATGTTCATTTTAATGTCTAATCTAAATCCCCTCTGCTGCAATTTCAGCCAATCTCTGCTTTGTAGTCTCTCAGCAGAAATAAACTTCTACTCTTCCCTCCTTCTGTCATTATATGGCTATTCTCTAACCTAAGGATCTCTTTCCTCCCTCTCTGAATGCCATATATGAAAAATGTGGAAGACGGAGTTGTAGTGTGTATTATTTTACAATATATAAAGGGTTGATCGCAGAAACGCCAACACACGGCTTTTATTTTCTCCTACTCTTTAATTCATTTATAAAATAATTTACTTCCAATATAGTATATGTTCACAGAAGTGGTTTTGCTTTATCTTTTTGCTTATTAAGAACTTTCTTTTTTAACTTTGCAGATTCTCTACTTCTAGCAGAAGATATGCAAATGTATCAACTTATTATGTATATAAACCATCTTCTATAGATTTAAAGAGATGTGCTCCAGCGTGTGTGAGCACAGAGAGAGGACAAAAAGAACAAAAGGGAGATTTCCAATTATTCTTAGGAAATATTGAGTGACATTTCCAGATTTACATTGAGCATTTCTGAAATTAATTAATTACAATGGCTTAATATATTTGTTTTTCAGTATTGATTCTTATCTGGGAACCCGTAACTCTTTAGAAATTAATCACTTTTTCAATTTCTTAAAATGGAGATACTGGTGAAGTTAAACTCACCAACAATCAATGTCTCCCTCTCATTGGTTCACATGCAGTAAAAATGTATTGTGTGCCTATTATGTGCCCAGCACTGCTCTGTCTAAAGGGTGCCCTCTGGAGTGCTATTGCTGCTTGCTGCTCTTACTCATTCTTAGGATTGAATGAATCCTGAAATGTTGATATTGGGGTGTGTGTGTGTGTGTCTGTGTGTGTGTGTATTTAACAGCTTTATTGAGGTATATGTACCATAAAATTCATATGCTTCAAGTGTACAATTCAATAACTTTTACTAAATGTACAGAATTATGCCTCCCTCATCACCATCTAATATTAGAACATTTTCATTACCTTAAAGACATGTGGTTATACTGTCTGCTTTGTATGACTATCTCTTTTTAAATTTTTAAACTCAAGGGAAAATCTGAAGCTAATATATGAAATCAGCATGTGTGATAATAAAGGTATTTTCTTATACAAAATAATTTTGATATATATAAAAGTGTCATGTGAAGCATATGTTCTAATAGCAAAAACAAAATGCTCATTATGTTTAATATAATACCTTTCAAGTAAAAAAAATTTGATGTCCTGTACATTCTGAGCAAGGACAGCTCAATGACATGGAAGGATTCCGTGAGATTTTGCTCTTTACCTTTAAAGGTTTTTCTCTCATGGCTTGAAAATGGAATTCAATGTCCTGGGCTCTCAGGCTTCCAGCTCTACTTTCTTACTAACCCCAAAGATAACTCTACATATAGTTTTTATGTTAAAGTTTCTAATGCTAAACTCCATAGGCAGCAGGCAAAAGGCCACACAACTAGCACAACTGAGAATGTTACAAAATTTTAAATATTTTATTACCTATCTTATATTCACAGTGCATGCATTTTAGTGCTGGGCTCTTGTTTTATTTAGATGGTGCTATAATTGTCCTTGAAGCTGCAAAAGCAATAGTACCACAGCTGAAATTAAATTTTCTCTCTGAATAAAATTAAATATAATCAACATAAAGAACAAGATCAGATATCTCTAAAACTTACCGCAGATATTTTTTATATATACTTAAATTCAAACTAAAGAAGATGGGTTTTGATGTTTTAGCAAAAAAGCTCATGTATACATGCAATAAACTCTGCATTTTGGAATAATGCATTAGTAAACGATATAGTCTCAAGCAACTGACAAAAGGAAAGTGATAAGCAAGCCTGCTGAGTGTGTCCCTAGCACTATTTGGCACAAATGTGCTATCCATTTTGTGTAACACTTACGCAAATCCCTGTATTAAAGAGCGTTGTGTTCGTGTATTACAGTTTTATGGCATTGCCTAACACAATCATCCCGCCAACACTCTTTTGATATGATTTTGTGATCACCAGCCAATTCTGATTACAATTTGCATTACAGTAAGCTTCTACAAAAAGAGATTTCAACAGTGAAGAGAAGTTGATGCTTGAGAGTTATTACTGTCAATATCAATTAAGTAACAACTTTAGCAGATTAGCATTAAACTTTGCTTATTTGGTTATGCCATTTCAAACTCTCGTACTGGATGATCTTTGGACAAAATGAATCGGAAGATTTCCAAACTTAAAAGCTGAAGATAATTTACTGGCATATCCTTAACCTACCAAGAAAATGCCTTGAAATACAGTTACCACATTAAGTTAATGCCACCTGGTGAAACCCATTAGGGATAACATTGCCAAGCTCCCCACAGATTTCAACTTTATTTCATCTCAAAATTGAATCATGGAAGCGGAGTGCTTCCACACACTGAGGTGCACAGAGTCTCTCTTGGGCTTGTGGGATGGAGAGCTCAGGGGAAGCTATTTCCAAATCCCTTATTTGGATATGTTCCCTTTCTTAGCATTCTTCATCTGAGCTGTGCCTGCAGTTTGCCAATTCTTTCTCCCAAACTCCCCCTCTACACTGCCTTCCCTGCCACTTCTCAAAAGAAAGACATTCTTCTCTTCCACCTGGAGTTTGGTTACGGTTCATTTCCTGGCGTGGAAAAATACATCCATAAAGCAGAAATGTAGATCTTTCAAAATTATTTTTTCTGAGACAGAGAGCTTGTGAAGAACAAAACAGAGAGGGGAGATATATATATATATGTATAACTTCCTGAGCGGGGCTCAGGAGGCTCCTCCTGGGCCACCTCATCTTTGCACCCACCTTCCTCTTGTCGTTTTTCCTCATCATGAAACTTCTGGAGGGGAAAGATGCCTCAGCCTTCCCCACAAATTTAGGGGCGTGCTTCTGGCGAGTACTGAGGATGAACTGGAAGGTGTGGACGGCCATGCAGCTCATCAACGTCAACTACATCCTTCTGCAGTTCCTCGTGCTCATTGTCAACTGGCGGCTCTGTTCTGGGTTGCTTAGCAGGCCTGCCTGGGGAAGTGAAGACAGCTGGGAGAACATCAGGTGCACTGCGGACGTGGGTCTAGTGGGAGTCTCACCTGCCCAGTGCGAGAGCAGAATCAATCTGGCGTCACTGACTCTAAATCATGTGATTCAAGATACCCGAAAGTGCTGGATAGAGAAATGGAAATCTTACTGTCAGACCTTGTGTCTTAAAAAGGCAGCAGCTAACTTCAAATGGTGCTGCCCTAAAACTTAAAATATTGTAGAGACTATTTCAGTTACTACCTTGGACTGAGTGAGGATCACCATAAACAGTAAGTAATGAAATATATATAAATGGGAAGCGGATTATTCTTTGTAGGCAAGCAAAACTCAAGGTCCAGACTCCCATCATACAACCACACACTCACTCAACAAGCATGAAGTGTATTATAAAAGATGCTACATTTAATGTCAGAGTTTTCTGTCTCAGTAAATATATTTCAGTTATTTGGAGGAAAGTATGAATTGCATATGCCATCCAAGCAATTCAGACGTATTTCTATTTCATAAGGGTCTTATTATTGAAAGAATTTTATATTTTTCTTTGCTGCAAAATTTATATTTTTGTTTACACAACTAAGTTTTATATTTTTGTTTACTGCGAAAACAATTTAATTTTTTATTGCTTATGTATTAACATTTAAAATGTTTTTACATTCAACAGAATGAAATGCAAAAGAATCATTTTATTCAGTGAATTGGATGAAAAAGAGGAAAACTTTTGAGGTTACCTAATATGAAATTGGTATTGTTTAACTGTGAAGTTCTTCTGTTAACGGAGTCAACATATTAGCGGCTGTGACTTTAATAGTCTCTTTTTATATTCACAAGAAAACATAGCTTCCAAAATGAACATGAATTTAGAAGAACAATCTTTTGATCTAAATGAAATGTCGGGCTTTCTGGAGTGCTGGCTACACACACCTGATCCAGTTTCATGGGTGATGTAGTCATCTTTGAGTTAAGTCTTCTTAAAGCAATTATCTACCCCTGAGGCTGGAAACATAAAATGAAGTCTTATTAAAGCCATTTGACTTTATTCTAATGCAACTAAAAATACCATATTTCATTTGAAACAGAAATCCTGAGGACATTCTAAACCTGGCCAGGCACTAAGATATGACTGTAAACTGGGCCACATGCTGACCCTAGGGAAAGCATTTATAATGTGGCTGTGTCATATTAAGCACAGGGAAGTGTTTGATAATTATTCTTTAAGTCGGACTGTAAAGCTACCAAAAAATAAGCCTTATTTGGCTGACAATTCTTACAATTAGACTGGCTTTTCATTGCCACATGGAGTCATGTGTAAAATATACTCTTTTATTTCTTTATGAGTTTTACTGAAGTCTAGATGCATCTTATTAAACGGGTCAGCCAAGCAGCAGTACAGGCATAGTTGTCATTGCGTGCACATGAGTGAAATTACTTGCCATTCCTGTCATATGTCTGGAAAACTACATGTTGTAGCCAACAGTTTAATTATCATTTTAGAAAGGAATATAGTAACTGGATTGTCTAGATGCCTTCCAGTGATGCTATCTGGGAAAATCACGTACAGGCTAGTGCCAACTGCTTATGAGGAAATGTTGCAGTCAATAATTCAGCACTCTTCAGAAATGTGGGACCACTGCACATGCTCAGGAAATGGCCAAAGATGAGTAGTATGACAATTTAAAAAAAGAGACAGAGAGGGCTGGGCGTGGTGGCTCACACCTGTAATCCCAGCATTTTGGGAGGCTGAGGTGGGCGGATCACAAGGTCAGGAGTTTGAGACCAGCCTGGTCAGTATGGTGAAACTCCAACTGCAAAAAAAAAAAAAAAAAAAAAAAGAGAGAGAGAGAGAAGTAGATTGTCCTGAATTGAAGAATAACTGTACTTGAGTTGAACAAGTTGGACCATGAATGTGAAAAAAGAGTTAATAGTAACTGTGGGTGTCAGTCATGTTTTCATTTTGTTAAAACACATGAGAGATCTATAATAAAAATACACAGCAAATAACTCTAAAAGACCACTTTTAAAATATATAGAGTAAAAGTTGAAATGAAATAATTGCATGACCCTTTATTTAACATCATCATGTTTCTTTCTTAGCATATATACAGATACAGATATATAAAATAGGTGTTTAGATTTCTCTTTTATGATAAAATGTCACTTTTGTTTTAAATCCTTGTTGACTCTTTTAATGTTGTGTCTGCAATGATAGGAATATACAGACTTTTTAAAATCTTCATAGCTAGTACTTTCACCAAAAAAAACATATTTATCACTTAAAAATGTTTCTTGAACGAAAATAAAAATGCAATCAAGAGTGATCAGGATATGTAAACTAGAGTTTGTTTGAATCTCATTTTTTATAATCCTAATTTTTTCAATGCATTCGTGTTTTTCTTTTCTCCTTTATTCTTCTTTCCATCCTTCCCTTCTTTTCTGTCTCATTTGCTTTGTCCTTAACTTACTCAATATGTACGGTGTATTTTGTAAGGCAGTTTGCAGGGGGTGCGTAAGTTACACTCGTGGGTTCATACTGAGTGGAGGTTATGGTGGTGACATCCACACAGCACAAGCAGGTCCAGACCTTTGCTCCTCGGGCTTCCACTGAAGTGACAAAACAAACTCGTCCCAGGCATCCATGTGAGTCAATGTCATGGTAGAGGCAATTCACATTGTATTGTCCACTGCTTCATTCTGGGAAATACTATTCAGATAAACTTTCGACATTCTGCAAAACATCTTTAAACTCGCTCAATTTTCTGCATGTATAAATTAAAACACTTGTATTCATTCATGTAAGATTTTACCATACTGTTCAGTAAATTGTCAGATGTCATATATTTTAGTGCATAAATCTGCTACTTGGAATATATTTGGCATTTAAAAGTAAAGTAGAATTTCAGAGAGTTATTTTTGGCAGGGGGATTTCAAAATTCTTCCTGTCATCTTCATGCTTTGATTGACCTCATCATAACTCTCTGCAACTCATTATCTCCAGCAGTACCCAAATGGCTGTTTAACCTGGTCACTATATTTTAATTTAAACTACTGTATTCTTTTTTTTTTTGGAGACAGACTCTAGCTTCTTCACCCAGGCTGGAGTGCAATAGCACGATCTCAGCTCACTGCCACCTCCGCCTCCCAGGTTCAAGCAATTCTCCTGCCTCAGCCTCCCAAGTACCTGGGACTACAGGCACATGCCACCACGCCCAGCTAACTTTTGTGTTTTTAGTAGAGATTGGGTTTCACCATGTCAGCCAGGCTGGTCTCGAACTTCTGACCTCAAGGGATCTGCCCACCTCGGCCTCCCAAAGTGTGGGGATTACATGTGTGACCCACCATGCCTGGCCCTGTATTTTTTATCTCTAGAAATTTTATTTGTTCCTTTAAAATAGTATTCTTAAGGAACTTTATTCCTATCTTTTCAAAGTATTTATTTCAAATTCATTCCTAGAATGTAAACATTTTCACATTATTGGCCTACCCTGCTATTCACAGCCTGACTGATTCTTGCCACCATGCCTTATTTTTGTTGGCTTTTGAGTTATCATTACAACTTGCAATAATACGATCATAAAAATAACACTTATTACTATTTTTTTAAGCTTGATCTTTGGGAATTATTTGAGGACAGTGTTAAAAAAAGGCCTAAGGTAAACTACCATGCCATTACCAAGCAGAGGTTGCTCTAAAATAAATCAGGGATTGAGGCCTCTCGGGAAATGCAGCTAATGCAAAGGTGGACATGGGAGGGGCAGCTGTAGTTACAAATTCTGAGGCGAGATATTTTTTCCCTTTATCCAACACCCATGGTGAGACAGCCTATATCCTTATTAGCCTATAGTGCTGTGTGTGTCTGTGCATGCATGCATATGCATGTGTATGTGTGTGCATGTGTGTTTGCATGTGTGCACGTGTGCATATGCATTTGTGTGTATGTGTGTGCCTGTGTGTGTGCATGTGTGTGCATGGGCATGTGTACATGCCTGAACGTGTGTGTGTGCATGTGCGTGCATCTGTGTGTGTTTAGTTCTGTTTTTGATTGCTATATCCAAGTGCAGGCTCTTAGTGTCCTGTCTTTGGGGATCCTGTGTCAGACTCCCACCTTGATGAGCTGCTTGGCTGAGCAATGAGCACTTGAGCTGTAGCTCTTTGTTCTTTAGCAGATACTCCAGTATGAAGTAGCTTCAGTCTTTTCTTAATACTCTAAATGTTTTCAAATAAAAACTTTGTTTGATTTTGTTTTCCTCTCAGTCCTGAGGATTTTCTATTTTTTTTAAGTTAAATGAGACATTTAATAGATTTTTATTTTAAACTTTTGTTTTAAAGTAAGAAGTTTGTTCAGATATTGAATTGGTCATATTGCTAGAAACATATAATTAAACTTTCATTTCAAACTACAAACCAAATCATATAATCTAACAGATAGTCAGACACAAAGAAAATACATAAAATTAATACTTAGGGAAGATAAATGAGACAGCTACAGTGAAATCTCAATTTACTTAGAGTGTTAATTAGAAACTGATTATTTTGTAAGTGAATGTAACAACTATGTTTTCTATTAACTTTCACATTGTCCTTAGATCAAGACTGTGTTTTTGTTCATTGATTGAGTGCCTAGCTTAATTCTGGGTTTTAACAGTCAATGAGGAATATGAGTATTGTGAAATAAATTATTTAGAAAATCACTATAATACAAGTTTTGCTAAGAATTTATCATGATGCATACACAGTTTTTGGATGACTGGCATTTTAGAAGCTTAAATATTTTACTGCACTGATATAAAATGTAAATGACTAATCATTACTACAGTTAAACCAAAAAGAAACATGTATGATAAAGATGGTATCTTAAACCAAACAGGAATTAAAACAATTATTTTTCTAATTGGCAACTGCCTGATATTCCTGCTTATAATAAAACATGTGGACTTTTAGAACTGGAAGGAACCTGGAAAATCTACCATCTAACTGTCTTGTAGTTAATGAGTATGCTGTTTAGGGTAGTTGATCATGAGGAAACATCCACCTCTCAGTGTCTGGTGATACTAGATTCATAAAGTATCTGAGACACATAAGCTTGTGCCCGAAGGACAAGTAGGTTTGAAAGACATCCACGCTTTCTTCAGGAAACATTTGGAGTCTCAGATCTTTGCTGAGAATCTTGCGTGCATGTCATTTGAGAATCTTGCGTGTATGTCACAAAAGCCATACTATGCTGGGCTTTTGTGATGATAACTTTACAATTACCAAAGGCTGAGGAGGGTACTGGGGAGGTGAGGAGTTGGGGGCACCTGAGATGATTAAGGGGTATGAAAAGTAGATAGAAAGAAAGAGCAAGACAGTATTTGATAGCACAATAGGGTGACTATAGTCAATAATGATTTAATTGCACATTTTAAAATAATGAAAGATGTTAGTGACCTACTCCTCTAGTTGCGATGTTTGTGACACAACACATAAATGCTTGACGTAATGGATACTCCCATTACCCTGATGTGAATATTACATATTGCATACCTGTATCAAAATATCTCAGGTAGCCCTTAAGTATATGCACCTGCTAGGTAGCGATACAAATTAAAAATAGAAAATTTAGAAAGGAAAGAAAAGATTTAGTTGGGACACGTGGCTTTATTTCCTAACTAGTTATGTCCTGATTTGTAAACATACATGTCAAAATATGGACTGAGAAGAAGGGGCTTTGTCATAGGGGACATTAAGTCAGGTTTCATGGAGAAAGTGGCTTGACAACTTAAAGATAGCTAGGGTGGAATATGCAAACATGGATAGATGGAAAGGAAGGACACTAAAAATAGAGGAAAGAGCAGGGACAAGACTCCTGGGTTGAAACCGTGATGGGGAAGGCTGTTGGATTTTTGCTAGTTAGATTGCCCTTCCACAGATTAAAGTGGCACTTTGATCAGGATTCCCTATTCCCTAACCTCCCACTGCTTTTCCCACTATGTTTTTTTTTCCCTTTCTTTTCTTCTTTATACATATACTCAATTCCTCATCTATGCATTACCTTCTGTTCCTATACAACTTCTCAAGTTCTAATTTTCTGTATTTAATCAATGTCATTATTATGCCTATCTCAAGGTAAAATTCTATTTCTTGACAGCCTACCAATGCTTTATGGCATGGATCAAATGCCACCTCCTTGATAAAGTCACCCTTGATTCCTCATTGTCACTTTTCCTTCCAGTAAATCCTCATGACCTATTTGTAATTTTTCTCTTGTAGCATAAAATGCTGTTTTCACACTTACGAATTTGTGTACTTACACAGTGAAGCAGAAAACTAGACTTCACGTTTAAATTCCCAATGGTAACTTGCAGATCGTCTTGGATTTGGTAAAAAAGTTTAGAAGGCAAAAAGAAATAATAGTGGAGGCTCACATGTGTTTTACCCTTTTCCCATATACTCTATGGTTTGTTTGATGCTTTTTGTATAGCCAGTTTGTATATACTTTCATTGCAATTAATACTATAGGTATTATTATTCTTTCTTTACACTTACAAATCATGCCACATACCCTAAGCTGCACACAGAAAGTGAATAGAGCTGTGATTAATATCCAGATCCAACTCCAAATTCTATTTACTTCCTGCCCTATAGCATGAATTGCAAATCTCTTACAGAATGCCATTCTTGCATGAGGCCGTTTGCCTTAACCAAAAAGCAGAAAAGAAAAAAAAAATTTTTAGAATAGGGATTTCAGATTAGGATAAAACATCAAATATAAGTACACCATTCTTCAATATGCCGGATTTACTCCTATTGTATTATGTTCTTGACCTCCTGATTAGATTTTGAGGCTACAACCTTCTGGAGAAAAATTGAACCATTAATGATAAATAGTTTGTATTTTATATGTCTCTGGTCTTTCTCGAAACAATAAAAGAATTGATTGATAATGCCATGTTTGAAATAGAGATAAAACTAACTCACTGGATGACAAACATGCAACCAGAAAATATTTTTCTTTGGAAACGATTACTTGTTGTAGTGTCTATCTTAGGAAATCAACAGGCTAATTAAAGCACCCTAAAGGCACACAGATCCTGCTTTAAAGGTGACTTTACAAAGAGCAACTTTAAAGAAATCCTCAAGTTATTCACATCCTCTTCAACTCAAACTTCACTGTTGATCTGTTTCATGCTTTAGCTGTCATGTAACAGAAATAGATGGTTACAGTTTGCATAGTGTGACAGCTACCAACAGTCTAAATAAAACACCTTTCCCTTAAACAACTTGAGCAATATTCAGACATTCCCGTATAAATAAAATGGACATGCAGTCCTAGTAGGATGTCACTCTCATATTGACATTGACTCCTAAAGATAGTCTAAAAAAAAAAAAAACCAAAAACCAAACAAACCCTAGAATAAAACCTAAGAAATACCATTCAGGACATAGGCATGGGCAATGATTTCATGACCACATTTCAAATAATTCTTAACTGAATACCTTAATTAATACAAGCACCTTTTGGCTTATTTGCTTGAACATTATACAATTTTTTTCAAGTGTGGTATTTTCCTACAGTTTAATCATCTTTTATCAACTTAAAAATATTACTTTAAAAATGAAACTGTAATATAAAGGTGAAACTGACCATTTTAATTCTCAGCCCAAAGTTACCATAGAAACTCCACAGAAATGAGATTGGCACAGGAGAGGAAAAACATTAGTAAGGTTTTTAGAATAGTAACTGCATGCTATAGTTTAAGACATATTTCCATTATATTATATTATTTAGCCTTTATGTCAGCTCTATGATGCTATTTTGGTTTTGTTTCTGTATCGTAGGAAAGACGGTTTTACTTAAAAGTATTATAATAAAATGCAAGGCTTCTCCAATAACCAGAGTTAGTAAATAGTAGAAGAGAGCTTTGGGATCTTTTGGAATCTATTCCCTTTTGCGCTGTTTCCAAACTTCAGACTATTTCAAGTGCTTTCCTATACATGCTATTATAAAATGTAAACACAATATTATTAAATGTATTTTTAAAAGTGAAAAAGTTAAGTAGTCTACCTTTCCTAATGACTCATACTTTAGACACGCTGAAGTATTCAGAGTGGTTTACACTCTTTGTAATCCTGCGGTTAGGTGAAAATAATTTACAGGATCTAAATCCTTTTACCATTGTCCAATGCTGGATTCCACATAAATATTCTTAGTAAGTTTCTGTTGAATCACACGATTTCTATTTCTTTTATTTATTTATCTATTTAAAAGGACTAAGAAAGTCACTGGAGCAGTAACCAAAGTATGGTAAATCCTTGGCTAAACCTGGGGAGTGGAGAGAGAAACTCTTGGTATCAATACATCTCACAACACAGTGGAGGGTTTTCAATAGAAAATAAAGATTAAGGGCTGGGCGTGGTGGCTCAGGTCTGTAATCCCAGCACTTTAGGAGGTCGAGGCCAGCGGATCACAAGGTCAAGAGATCGAGATCTTTCTGGACAACATGGCGAAAGCCCATCTCTACTAAAAATTAGCTGGACATGGTGGTATGTACCTGTAATTCCAGTTACTCGGGGGGTTGAAGCAAAAAAATTGCTTGAACCCCCAGTAGGTGAAGGTTGCAGTGAGCCAAGATTGTGCCACTGAACTCCAGCGTGGGTGACAGAGTGAGTCTGAAAAGAAAGAGAGAGACAGAGAGAGAAAGGAAAGAAAAAGAAAGAAAGAAAGAAAGAAAGAGAAAGAAAAGAAAGAGAAAGAAAGAAAAAGAGAGGAGGGAGGGAAGGAGGGAAGGAAAGAGAGAGAGTAGGAAGGAAGGAAAGAAGGGAAAGAAAGAGAGAAAGAAAGAATGAAAGAAAGAAAAGAATGAAATAAAGAGAAGAAAAGATAAGAAAGATGAAGAAGGAAGTGGAAATATCTGCCCTCAAATGCGCAATTGGTCTGTTCTCCCTCTGGCACTGTTGTGATCAGCACCTGGGAGAGCTCCTCTCTCCTTCCCCTCTTCCCACCTTCCTTCTGATAGTCGCTGAATGAAAACTTCTCATTACCCTCTTCCGCATTCTATCCCTGCCTTGCTGTTCCTGCTGGGTCCACTCTGCCACATTCCTCACATGCAACTCCCTCTAACCTAGAGCACGATGACATGCTGCTCTCAATTACCACTTTTTTTGTGGGTCAGTTCATCTTCTATCTGGGAAGGTCTTGGCAAATCCATTTTGAAGGACTTAAAACTAGACTCAATTTCTACTACCATAATTATTAGTTTGTATTTTATTTTCTGTAGTGCATAATGTGGATTTACAAAGGTGCTCCTATTATCTAGTATAAAATTCAGCATCTTAGCAAAATGTTTGTCTTAGCTGTGAACTTTATCATATGACTTTATTAAGGTATTAAACTTGAATTATTTTCATATATGCCTAATACATTCCTTATTTGGTAATCTTTATTATATTGATGTCTTGTTCACTTTTGTAGTCCTATTTAGATTGTAAGATCCATATACTGGAATTAAGTATCAGTAAACAAATGTTAGGGCATTCAGACTCTGGGGTGAGTCTTTACATTTGTTTTGATTTACTTACTAGCTTTGTAAGATTTGCAAATGCACATTTTTTCCTAAGTTCTTATATTCTTGTCATGAAATTAGTATGGTAGTATTTCTGATATATAGTTCTTTAAAATAATACAATAAGGTGCAGAAAAATGTTCAGCATATTGTAAGACTAAAATAATACTATCATTTATCAATATTAATGTGAGTCTTCAGTAAACATATGTTAAACTTCCACATCAGAGTATGTGTTGCAATCATGAAACACAGAGATAGGTTTACGACAAGTAACACATAAAAATTTTAAATTGTACCTTAACAAAGTTACGTGTTTCAAATATATGTAGCTCAAACACATTCAAGCATCCTGACAATAAACTGTGCTATAAAAAAGGTTGAAAAATATATAGAATCTTGGGGTTTGTTTGTATATCAATAAGTCATATTAAGAGAACAGGTATAAAAACAAAACAGGGTGATGTTAGTTGAGTGTTCCCTCTGTCATTTTAAAGATCAGTTAATTTGTTCCTGTAGAAATAAAACCCTTCAGGTTATGAAATGCTGCTTAAGGTCACTCAGCAAGTTAATAACAGCATGCTCACTATAATCCATGTCTCTTGATTCTCAAATTGAAGATATATTTTAGTACCTACATTATAATTATCTTAATAGCAGTAGGCTATATAAATATGGTTGGATTTTAGCCAAAGAAGGCCCTTCAAGGACCAAAGACTTGGGCATGTTTGTAAAGTCCTTTAAAAAGTCTGCTAACTACTGAAAACAAACAACAGGCAGTACTTACTGCTGACTTCTTTATCGTGGGAAGCCTTCTGACGATCTTGCGGACATCTTATTTAAAAGCTGATTTCTTTCCATGAATTATGTTTCAGTGTGATCCATTTTACTTTTGTATATTACATTCTGCCCAAGTAAATAAAAGATATGTTACATGAGCCTCACAGAATAATAAATATTAAATTCATGAAAATCCAAAATTCTGGGAAGGTATTCCAAAACCCTCAGTAAAGGCTCTGCATCATCCACTAGACTGGGCCAAATCCTTTCCTTTTGTAATTTCTCGTTTAATTATGGGCATTCATAATTTATACACTCAAACCATTTACAACTACTTTTTCATATAGTTTTATAGCCTCTAACAGAGCTGATTCCAGTGAGTCTGACAGTCTCACTTCTTTGTGGGAGGATTAACTGGACAGCCTGATGAAATGCGCCCAGGAGGCACAGAATTCAGAGAATTATAGTGGTGCTAATGGCCCGTCTATTGTGAAGGCTGCTGTGGTGTTTTCATGATAAGCACTGATTAGCAGGGCCACACATTTTAATGATTCTAAATTGCACTGGCTGAACTCCGGCATAGTGGTAGCAAATCTTTCCATGTAGGAGTTGAAGTGCTGCAAAGTTAGTTCTGAGATTTAGAGCTTGGAAACACAGTTAGGGAATTACTGTTTCAATACAACAGCAACAACTATCTGTACTATCAGAACTCGTGAGAGGCAGTCTGTGGTTCCTCTCATAGGATGCTGCCTTCTGGGACAGACTACTTTTAAGCCATTTGAGTAGCACTCAAAGACTTCAGACAAATGGACTGAGCTGCCACGGCTGCCCCTGCCCACTGAAAGTTGAAGAAGAAATGGGGCCGAGAGCAGCGGCTCACCCCTGTAATCCCAGAATTTTAGAAGGCCAAGGTGAGTGGATCACTTGAGGTCAGGAGTTTGAAATCAGCCTGGCCAACATGGTGAAACCCTGTCTCTATGGAGAAACACAAAAACTAGCTGAGCATGGTAGTGCATACCTGGGGTCCCAGCTACTTTGGAGGCTGAGGTGGGAGGATGGTTTTAACCTGGGAGGTGGAGGTTGCAGTGAGCCAAGATTGTGCCACTGCACTTCAGCCTGGGCAACAGCAGAAGGAGGCCTTGTCTCAAAGGAAGAAGGAGAAGGAGAAGGCGGTGGTGGCAGAGGAGCAGGAGGAGAAGAAGAAAAAGGAGGAGGAAGAGGAGGAGGAAGAAGAATGAGGCAGAGGAGGAGGAGGCAGAGGAGGAGGAGGAGGAGGAGGAAGAGGAAGAAGAGGAAGAGAAGAAGGAGAAGGAGAAGAAGATTTTAATTTTCCAATTAATGTATCACCAGAATAAACATTTTAGTAACAATCCATTATAAAGGCAGACATGTTTTCTTAAGGAGATTACAATTGTCATTTATTTGAATCAGAAAATACTTCCTCTGTCGACAAAGCATCTGCCAATAGGTTCAATGCCTCCCCCCGTGTTTTGTGAAGAAGTATGTTGTTAAATACTGTCCCAACAAGGAGTGATTTCAGAGCTATGAGGATTACAAGTATCACACTGCCTTAGCCTTTAAAGCCTGATTGTCTCTGCTTCTCATAAGGAACTCCAAGCTGATTAAATTATTTTCATTCACTAGTTAGCCGCCAAAAGGAGGGCTGAAGGGAAGAGACATTTTTTTCCCCAACAACTTTCTAAATTAAATATGTCTTAATCATTGTAAAACAGTATGCCAGGACAACGGAGGAGAAAACAAGGAAAACCCATTCATGGTAGGCTGTAAGGAAATTTCAGTAATAAGATCAGAAAGCAAATATCTAGCTAGTGTGGAAATGTCAAAGGCAAGTTAGAGAGTTATAGATTGAGCTCCACTTCCTACTGGACTTGATTTTCGATGTGCATGGACAGACATTGAATTTTTATATTTTGGCTTCAGGTGCTCGTGACAGGTGGTGAAAGCAATGATCTAGGCTATACAAGCTTGCCAAATGTTCTTGTGTCTCAGCAGGGTGAGTACCATCTTATACTCTACCAGGAGCTGTCCACTGCACGCCTCCACCGTGCGCAAGTGTCAGCTGGAGGACAGGATGGGAGGGGATATGAGCTATCACATAAGTGTGGCTTCCCTAATCCATGTCTAATGGGTAGATGTCTGGTAAATAGTTTCTTCAAAGCTGTAATGAAATAAAAATATCTTATATTTGATAAATTGCGACGGATTACTTTGAGATTTAAATTCTCTTCAGTTGAATGCAAATTTTGATAATAATTTTAGAAATGTCAAAGTCCTTATATATTGCCTAACCAAATGCTCTCATTTTACAGAGGAAACTGGAGGTTAGAGAAAGTAACCACCTTGCCTGAAGTCACACTAGCAAAATGCCAACTAAAAATACATCATAATAAACCGCAACAGGCATCTAGATCTATATCAAGTCAACTATGTATACTGTTCGACTTCTTTCATTTTCCACAACTCTTGCCAATTATTTTTCTCTTTTCATAAATCTTTCGGAGCTCCTCGACTCATTCTCTTTGAGTATCTTATCCACTACTATAGTTAAAATGTCAAAGTCAACTTCTTTGCTTACTTTATTGATAAGTTCTATCTACTGACTTACTTACTTTTCTGTATCTTCAAATTTGGTTGCATCTACTGTCTTTGTATTTCTGATTCCAAAAGTAGTTCCACTCCCCTTAGGCAGAGTACACTACTTTCTTCTGCATTATGAATACAATCTGACATTAGCAATTGTTCCTCCTACATTCTGTATGTATGCTATGGTTCATGATAAATCCATAATCTTGTGTCTTTCTTACACACACACACAAAAACACACACACACTCACTTAATACTTCTTTCAATCAATATCACTTTCTTGACACAATGGTATATGTGCCACCTCTTCTAAGCCAAATTCCTTGAGCTTTCTGTATTTTGTTTTCTGTTTACAGATCACGTAACTTTCAAATCACTTCAACCTTTTCTGAGCCTATCATTCTAATATGAGTTCTTAAGAAGCGGCATAAATTCCATATTTTCCATTCCAATAAATATTTCAAGTCTTCATCTTACTTCTTTTCTCAGTAGTACCAATGGCCTAATGAATATCCAAATCCCCCTCCCAACCTCTGAAGACTCATCTGGATCTCACCCGTCTCATGGTCTGTCTCCCATCCTTTGTCACGACCCCCTTTCTGAGATAAAGTTTTGGAAATACCGTCTGTGTTTATTCACCATTCCTTCACCTACTTCACCTCAACTCCATAGAATCTAAACTTCGTCTCTGCCATCCTGTAGAAGCTGCTTTTCCTAAAATCAGCAGTACCACTCACGTGGCAACCCCTAATAAAATTATTGCCATAGACAGAATGTTTTTGTCCCCGGCCCATCAAATTCATATGTTGAAGCCCTGGCCCTCAGTGTGGCTGTATTTGGAGATGGGGACCTCTAAGAAATAAGTAAGCTTAAAGCAAGTCATAGGAGTGGGTTCCGATCCTGTCACATTAATATTGTAACCTGAGTATGGGAGCAGGTTGCAGGGGCATTCCTAAGACTTTCGCTGTTCCCCCGATTGGATGCTTTTTCCCAGGTTCTTGGGCCTCACTCATCCAAGAATGGGGAGTGAGCCCTGGTGGTGTGGTGAGTTTGTTCAAGTAAGTACTGGACCCAGAGAATTTTGCAGAAAAGCAATTTCTTAGGCAGAGAGAGAGAGAGAGAGAGAAATATAAATACATAGAGAGTGAGCTCCCATGCTGCCATGGGAGTGTATACCAGAAATTGGGTGCATTTTGGATGCATCCTTTAAATTCTTCTTTTTGTAAATAAATTTTGTTGTGCATACTTGGGGTATGCAGTATAATATTATGAAATAGCTATGGATAATAAACAGGTTACTACAGTAAAGCAAATTAACATATCCATAACCCATGTGATTATCCACTTTTTTTTTATTTCTGTGGCAAAGGCAGCTAAAATATGTTCATTAATCATAAATCCCATGTGCAACACAGTTTTGTTATCCATATTCTTCACATTCTTCTTTCGCTTTACATATGTAGTTTATCAGTATAATTGGGAAGGTGATGTGACTCGTAGAAAACCTCAGAGCTATTCTTCTATAAGTGGTTGGAATTTTGGGAGACTCAGAATGCTTCCTTATTAGAGAGAAGACTGCCCAGGGAGCAGATCTCAGCCTAGGCCAGAACTTCAGAGAGCAGTCTCTTCGGGGAGCATGGTGGCTGGGAGCAGCCCTCTCTATGAAAAAAAATTATGTCCATAGATTTTGGGGGAGCCGGTGGTATTTGGTTACATGAGCAAGTTGTTTAGTGGTGATTTGTGAGATTTTGGTGCACCCATCACCCAACTGGTATACGCTGAATTTTAGTATTATATCCCTCACCCCCCTCCCACCCTTCCCCCCGAAGGCTATTGTATCATTCTTGTGCCTTTGCATCCTCATAGCCTAGCTCCCACTCAGGATGCTGTGAATGGTATATATGGTACTGTGCAGTCATAAAAAGGAGTGGTCTTCTCTACAGTGACTGTGTGACATCTCTGTAGCTGTGGACACATAGGAACCTTTCCCTACCAACTGCTATTTGAAAGAGCAGGAGAGGAGACTGTACCGTCTTCTACTACCCTGAAATTCTGGCTCAAAGGCACACCATAATTGTGTAATAAGAATCACTTATATCAAAAAGGCAAGAAGAAAAGAACACCCTGGAACATCTCTCAGATTAAGACTGTGTGTGCCCCGACACAGTGTTTCATGCCTTTCAAACTGAACAGGACTCTCCTGCAATGACAATGAAACATAGAAAACACCCAGGCAACACATGGGCTCTCTCCTTTCCTTCCAGGGTGGGCAAACCTAGCGTTCTGTTTTAATGAGAACACGTTGTGACGTGGAAAATATCAGGTACGCAAAGGAACCCAGGAGAAACATGATTTGACAAGAAAATACACATCTGAGTTCCTGGATGGGCTCCTTTTGTTCCTTGATCTGAGTCTTCTTGGGCTCCCTCCTTTTTAGGATCTGTCTAAGAGCGTTGTGGAAGGCTGCTTTTCCGCCTGCAGATATGCATAATACAAAAGGTGCCCAAGGAACTTCCTGGCCCCCCTTTATGATATTTACATCCACATCCCTCTAATTTAAGTGCTTCATCCTTTCAGCCTCAGTATTTGATTTCACATAAAATGAAAATCTTTTTGATAAAGGGAAATATTGGGGGCAATTATCAATCACAAATGAATGTAGATGAAAATAATTAGTACTTACATAGCACTTTCATATTAATTATTTCAGTTAATCCTTACAAAAAATTAAGAAGGTGGTGCTAGTGTATTTACTTGATAGAAAACTGTCAGAGACATTGTAACTCTCCAAGGTAACATGGCCACTGGTGGCAGAGACAGGATGAGAATCTGCCCAGATAATCTAACTGCAATCCCATTCTCTCTCTCTCTCTCTATTTTTTTTTTTTTTTTTTTGAGTATTTCTCTGTCACCCAGGTTGGAGTGCATTTGTGCAATTTTGGCTCACTGAGACCTCCACCTCTTGGGCTCAAGCAACTCTCCTGGCTCAGCCTCCCAAGTAGCTGGGACTACAGGTATACACCACCAAGCCAGGCTAAAATTTTTAATTGTATTTTTAGTACAGATGAGGTTTCACCATGTTAGCCAGGCTGGTCTTGAACCCCTAACCTTGTGATCCACCTACCTCAGGCTCCCAAAGTGCTGGGATTACAAGCAAAAGCCATGGCACCCAGCCTCCATTCTCTTTTTAGTATAGGATATGCCTCCCACTTAGGTCTGACAATGGTTCCAGGAATGGTCTTGATGAGAAGAAGGAATTATGATGTGCCTGGGGGACAGTAAAGAACGACAAGTAGGAGAGAGATCCAAAATGGCCGATTAACAACAGCTCAGGATTGTAGCTCCCAGTGAAAGCGCAGAGAGCGAGTGGACACCGCAATTTCAGACGCATTTCTGTTGCCCACAAACTGGGAGCTACCCAACGGAGGAGCCACTCAGGTCGCCAGCGCGACTCTTTTGGCTGGCACAGCTGTTTTGCTGGCACCCCAACATGGCGCAGCGCTTCTCAGTGCGGAGTATACGCGACTGGGTGCCCTTTGAGTCGGGCTCGGCTGGTCCCATCCCCATAAGAACAGCAGTTGGAAGCGCTGAGGACCGAGAGTTTCACAGTAAGCACAGCTGAACCCGGGAAAGCCTAGCTCTGCGGGGAAAGGGCGTCTGCCGAAGGAAAACTAAGAAACAGAAAAAACTTCATCACCAACAACCCGGACGTCCACTCAGACCCAATCTGAAAGTTGGCAATTACAAAGACTACAGGTGGATAAATCCACAAAAATGGGAAGAAACCAGTGCAAAAAGGCTGAGAACACCCGAAATCAGAATGCCTCTCCTCCTACGGGGGATTGCAGCTCCTCATCAGCAAGAGAACAAGGCATGACGGAGAATGAGTGCGATGAACTGACAGACTCAGGCTTCAGAACGTGGATAATAAGAAACTTCTGTGAGCTAAAGAACATGTACTAACCCAATGCAAAGAAACTAAGAACCTTGAAAGAAGATTTAACGAAATGCTAACGAGAATGGACAACTTAGAGAGGAATATAAATGAATTGATGGAGCTGAAAAACACAACATGAGAACTTCGCGAAGCATGCACGAGTTTCAACAGCCGAATTGACCAAGCAGAAGAAAGGATATCAGAGGTCGAAGATGAACTCAATGAAATAAAACGAGAAGGCAAGATTAGAGAAAAAAGGGTAAAAAGGAATGAACGAAGTCTCCAAGAAATATGGGACTAT